>JAODAL010031806.1:0-47912 GCA_025379985.1 Phyllomedusa bahiana
AATAAACCACTGGTGGGCCCCCAAAGGAATCACTCCATGGTGGGCCCAGGAATCAGCTTCACATGGTGGGCCCCAGAATCAGCTCACTGGTGGCCCCAGGAATCACTCCACTGGTGGGCCACAGGAATCATCTCCACTGGTGGGCCCCAAGAATCATCTCCACTGGTGGGCCCCAAGAATCATCTCCACTGGTGGGCCCAAGAATCATCTCCACTGGTGGCCCCAAGAATCATCTCCACTGGTGGCCCCAGGAATCATCTTCACTGGTGGCCCCAAGAATCAGCTCCACTGGTGGACACAAGAATCAACTCAACTTGTGGGCCCCTAGAATCATATCCACTAATGGGCCCCAGAATCAACTTCACTTGTGGGACCCAAGAATCTACTCCACTGTTAGCCTTCAAAAATCAACTCCATTGGTGGGCCCAAGAACCAACTCCACTAGTAAGCCCCAACAATAAACGTCATTGGTGGCCCCAAGAATCATCTCCACTAGTCGGCCCCAAGAATTAATTCTGCTGGTGGGCCCCAATAACCAACTCCACTGTTGAACTTCATATATGACAATCTGACACTGGCTTTTCTCTTATGGAGCAGAAAAGAAATATGTCCCTGTCGGAAACAAAGGACCCAGCGAATCTACAGCCTCTTAAAGGGACACTACCATCAGAGTTTTTCTTTTCGCATATTAACCAGCAATATGTGACATTTATATGGAATATCTGATTTATCCCCATCGAGAGAACAATAGAACAATCATTATGTCATTACCCACTATTTGTAATTAGACTCTATAGCCATAAGCAGCAGCTGAAATAATGTAGATTAGTCTGCCCGTCCATTCAGAAGTTTAATCTCACAGCTAGAGAAGGACAATATTTAATACGTAATTTTTAATTGCATAGGACTGCCGAAAGAAAAAATATACATATATACTATATTTAGATATATAGCCAAAAATTCTACAAAAAAAATAGTTTGCTGGGAATATTGGTTTTAACATAAAACTCCTTTCTGATGGAAGTGTCTATTTAACTCCTTATAAGCTTCACCACTGGAGGTTAACCAGGGCTTATAACGCAAGGCTAAAGATTGAGAGCCCTTGCCGATATAGTGACACTAAAATCAAGAACCACTACAAGCCTACCATGACGCATGAAAGGGATTTAATGATCACTGCGCTGAGGATTTTTTTCTTTTTTTTAACGTCTTTGTATGAAGAGTTGTATAACAGCTCCCATCAAGAGCTGAAAAATGCTCAGGAAATGTCAAACGTTGCAGTAAATGCTGTTACCAGCCTGTTGCTTTCTTTTTAGAACGCAATAATGTATCATCAAAATAATCATGTCATAATAATCTGTTTCATCTAACCTTGGGTGACATTTTTGTTTTTCATCTTCCAAGCATGTAAAATCCAGCATTATCTAAAAGACCGCGCGCTGTGTGAAGAGTTATAAAAGCTGGAGCAAAAATATTACCATAGCAAGAAAGGATCATAACATTCTAGATAGACAGTCCTCATCCTCATCATTAGTCGCAGTGGCATTTTCTTTATTATAGGACAACAGGGGTGACACCTCCCTGATGGACATTTTAGCTACATCCCCATTTGTATTTTGAATTTTTAGGGTCTAGATTAATCTTGAACAGATTTAATTTTGTAATTATTCTAAACCAAAATCAAGATATCTTTTATTGTCAGAAGTCCTGTCTTGCCTATCTAGTCTCCAGCAGTACAGCAGAAGCACTGGAAGCACAGTACATAGGGCTACTCTGACATGAGGTATGAGCGTTCTGACAGCATTGTATAGAGGGGAACAATGTCAGAATAGTGTATGAGGGCACCCTGTCAAGTAGGGGCACTCGGACAGCACTGTGTACTAGGTGACTGCAGTGTACTGTGTACTAGGTCTCTCTGGCACACTTTAATTTTAGTTACTCCGATAGCACTGTGTATGGAGGCACTTTACCAGCACTGTGTATAGGATTACTCAGGCAGTACTGTGCATGGGAGTCAATATTATAATTAGAGATGGGCGAATCGATTTAACGAGTGGGAATTGTTAGAAGTCAGGAAAACTTCGGTTCGTAACGAAATCGAACTTTGGGTGTTTCGCTCGGGAAGGCGAACGAAGTGGGCTTATTCATTGATAAAAAGGACTGCGACGCACAAGCGTTACTGGGCAAGCTACTCTGGGAGGAAGAAGGGTAGCTTCTTCATGACATGTGCAGAGATTGAGAAAGCCTCAATCAGAGACCGGCGGGATTCTGTGACGTCAGCCGCCCAGATAAGATCCGTATGCGCGCCGCTGGGAGCATCACACTCCTCTCAGCTGTACTGACAGGATGGTGCTGCTGCGGGGTGATATCGCTTTCTGAAGAACTGATTTTTACAAGCGATTTTTTGTGGGGTGTTCAGCTAGTTCAGAGAATGTTCTCTGAATGTTCTATTTCTGATTTTTTTGGGGTATTGGGATCTTGAAATCAGTGTGACGTTCACTGCAGGACTGCATATACATTCAATTTCTAGTGGGATCTAAGCCAGTTTCATGTTGTATTCATTTACAGAAACAGCGTTGTTACAAATACAAATACCACTTTCATTTTTGGCTGCTCAACATTCTATTGCGCAATGTACATCCAGGGGGTAATTATGCGTTGTGTTGCTGGTGTGCTGACAAAATTAACCCAAACACGTCTATTGCAACGCCGAATATATATATTTTTTTTGGTAGATCCTTAATTCGTCAAGCAAAGGTTAATTAAAATTTTATCTCTTGTGTGTGGCGTAGAAATACACCGATTGTAACACGCTACAAAGATACTAGTTTTGTGGTGGCTCAATTTCGTTGACGTTGCGCAACTTTAACATCAGCCAGGGGTCTAATTAAGCGTCTGTTGTGCTGGTGTGCTGACAAAATAAACCGTCTTTTTCAACGCCAAATATAATATATTTTTTTTTGTAGCCTAATTCACATAAAATAGGTTAATTACGAAATTTATCTCTTGTTGTGTTGGCGTAGAAAAATAACCATTGTAAGACACGCTACAAAGATACTAGTTGTGGTGGCTCAAATTTATATGCGCCAACTTTACATCCAGGGGTTAAGTAAGCGTTGTTTTTGCTGCTGTGCTGAGCAAAAAGTAAAAAGTCTTTTTCAACGCCAATTATATATTTTTTTTTTTGGTAGCCTATTTCCCAAGCAAAGGTTAATTACAGTTTTATCTGTTGTTGTGTGGCGTAAGAAATTACTCCTTTTAACACGCTACAAAGCTACTAGTTTGTGGTGCTCAATTCTATTGCGCAAATTTACAATCCAGGGGTTAATTAAGCGTGGGAAGGGTGGAGCGGGCAGATTGTTTGCTGCGTGCTGACAAAAATAAAACCGTCTTTTTCAACGCCGACAAAGTATATATTTTTTTTTTGGTAGCCTAATTCACAAGCAAAGGTTAATTACAATTTTTTCTCTTTTGTGTGGCGTAGAAAATACACCATTGTAACACGCTACAAAAGCTACTAGTTTGTGGTGGTGGCTCAATTCTATTGCGCAACTTTACATACAGGGTTATTAAGCGTTGTTTTGCTGCTGTGCTGACAATAAACGGTTCTTTTTCAACGCCAAATATACTATATTTTTTTTTTGGTAGCCTAATTCACAAGCAAGGGTAATTACAATTTTATCTCTTGTATGTGTGGCGTAGGAAATACACCATTGTTTAACACGCTACAAAGCTACTAGTTGTGGTGGCTCAATTTATTGCGCAATTTACATCCCAGGGGGTTGAATTAGCGTTTGTTTTGCTGGTGTGCTGACAAAAATTAAACGTCTTTTTCAACGCCAAATATATATTTTTTTTTGGTAGGCCTAATTCACAAGCAAAAGTTAATTACCAATTTAATCTCCTTGTTGTGTGGCGTAAGGAAAATACACCATTGTAACACGCTACAAAGATATAGTTTGTGGTGGCTCAATTCTATTGCGCAATTTACATCCAGGAGTTAATTAAGCGTTTGTTTTGCTGCTGTGTGACAAAATTATAAACCGTCTTTTTCAACACCGATATATATACATTTTTCTTGTGAGCATAATTCACAGCGGGAAGGTTAATTAAGCATGTTTGAGTGCTTTTACATTAGTAATAAAAACACACAGGAACGTGCTTGTTAAACGAGACACACATACAGAAGTAAATTTTTCCTGGCATTTGTGGATGCGCCAATTTATATCCAAGGGTAACCAAGCTTGTTAACTGGGTTCATTTGGATGTCAAAAACAGGGTGTATATTTTTTTCATATACAGATAGTCTTCATCAACAGTGTCTGTACATTTTAGAAAGACCAAACAGTATGTCAGACTAGAGAGGTGGGCAGGTCTCTGCAACTGCGAGTGGCAGTGGCACAAACATTTCTGAAAGGGCCCAGGTGCAGACAGCAAGGGGAGTCGCAGAGGGGTTCACTCAGGGTGAGGCAACAACTGCCGCTGTCATCTAGGCGACCGTGAGTTGTTACAGCAACCCAAGGTTTTTGATTGGTTGACTAGTCATCCTCATTCTCCCTCTGATGACATCTGACAATCCCAGCCAAGAGTCGGGGGTGGGACCTCAGGGCAATCAACACTTAGTTGGCATGGCCGGGGGGAGAGGGTCAGCGGCCCTCAACTGTCTCAGCCCGCCTTGTCAACATCAGTTCCCATCAGCCAGGGATCATACTAGATGTGGTTCTGGGCTCGAGCGCCACTATATAGCGAGGATGAACAATTTCGAGGAGGGCAGTCAGCAGCTAACTTGGCAGCGAACGACAATGGGGCCAATATCACCAGCTTCTTTGCAGTAGGCGGCTAAAGTATAAGATGTGGAGAAGTGGCATGGGAGGTCATGTGGTGAGAGGTCGCCTCGGCTTACCAAGACCGGTGATGAGGACAGTGAGTGTACGATGAAAACACAAATAAAGATGATGATGTAGCCGGACCGCGCTTGGCGAGCCGGGTTGATGCAAGGGCTTCATCATCGTCAGTGAGAAATGAGGGCGGTCAGCTTGCGCGTCAAGGCAGCGGCGCAGCCAGCAAGTAGGGTTGTGTTGCTGATGTCAGCAGGGTAGCAGCAGTGTGAGGTCGGGAGTGCCAGGGCCAGGGGTAGAAAAACCCGCTTCGCAGGTCCAAGGAAAGTAGCGGCACAGGGGCTCAGAGAGCTCACGAGCAGCGGCGGCAGTAGTACTCAGTGCGGAGACGTCTGGCGTTAAATCAGCTGACTCGGCGGTGTGGCAGTTCTTTGCTAAGACACCGGAGGGAAGCGAATATGGGTATATGTAGAATCTGTGGGCAGAAAGTTGATGCGTGGCCAGGGAGTCTAACGTTGGCACAACGGCCCTGCGTCAACACATTGCAGCGTCCCATCCAGGTTGGCCTGGGAGAAAGTGGCGTCTAGATGTGGTAGGTCCATCCTGCGCTGCAGCGAAGCAGCAGCGGCCAGTGGCACGCATGCCATTTCAAAGCCAGTCAAGGCTCCACACCTCTGCAGAAGGCAGCTGGTTTCTCTTTGACTTTTATCCTCTGCCCGGTCCAGATGGCTCCTGCTCCTCGACTCATGGCGCACAGCTAGCCAGTCGTTAAGAGAGGCGATTGTAAAGAGGGACAACAGTATGCGTCCAACCATCCTAAGTGAAGCAGCTGACCGTGCTCCTGTCCAAGTTGTTGGGTACTTGCAGTCCCTCCCTTTCCAAATGGTGGACTCTGCCAACCATTCAGAGAATAATGGTTGTGCCGAGCCGAGATGGAGAGTTCAAGCCGTAATTTCTTTTCCAAAAAGGCACGTACCCAAGCAGTCATAAATGATGTAGACAGGAAAGTGGGGTCAGTCCCTTGAGCTTAATCGGTTATGGTTTCCAAGGTACACGGGGCCAGACGCGGACGTCTGGAGCTGTAATACGGTCGAGGGCCAGTAATGTCCTTTACGGCCCCACCTGGGTGAATGTGCTTCCTGCCCAGGCACACACAACAACTTGGGACAGGAGACGCCGCTTTCTCCTCCACGTTGTCAAACTGCTGCTCCTGCGGGCAAATGTCCGCCTCCTCTCCTCCACCACCACCCCATCTCTAGCCTCCCACAAGTACTGACTACCATCATACCACATGTGTAGGGCACAGCTGGTGTCACGCAGTTCTTACACTAGCTATGCCTCGCGGCGGAAAAGGAAGTCACACAGGGAGGAAATGCTCCGCGTTCATGCAGCAAGAATTCCGATGTGTGGCTTTCTACCGCGCCAACTGCAAACTCGGAACCATGGTACGGAAATGGGAGGAACATGGTGAGTCCGCGCTGCACAGGAGGGATGGTCCATGTCGCACCTGCATGGCTGCACGTGTTAAATTGGTTGTAAAAAGGTCTGAAGTCTTCAACCGATTCGTTCAGAAACATTCTGAAAATGCGAGGAACTGTGCATGAATTTATCCATTCGTAACAAAGCCAGGAACACCGTCTCGAGTTGCAGCGGGACAGACACGGCCTCCCCCAACACGCTCTGATATGCGATGTTTCCACCCGCTGGAATTCCAGCACTGCAATTGTTGGACCGACTGTGATGAACAGAGAAAGGCCATTAACGATTTTTTGATGATCCAGGCATGACAGAAGTACTCCCCTGTGCACTTTGATGGTCAGCCACACAGTGGCAGCTCATGCGTGACACCTCGGCAGTTTTTTGTTGAGGCCATTTCGAGGAGGGCCACGTTATTTGTCAGTCACCAGGACTACGGGTCTATATGAATAACGGAGATTATTCGCACTTGCTTCAATGTCCTGGAACAGATGCTGAAAAATCCTGTCTGCGGCAGGGGTGACTGGAGATGGGCGCACTAATCTCGTGGCACATGGAGTCCGGTGGGGATTCAAGAGTGGAGGAGGAGGAGGAGTGAGGACATTGGAGCAGAAGCATCTGTCTGGTGAAATGAGTGGATTTCCTGACCACGGTGACAAAGTGGAGGAGGAGCAGGAGCAGGCTGGAGGAAGGTGGATGGAGAAGAGGAGAGAGGCAGAGATATGACTCCAAGCACAGTGGCAGTATACAGTGGAAATGGAGGCAAGGGAGCCCATCGCGAATGTCACTTGTGCCAGATGTCCCGCAGCATGCTTATTTGCCTGGCTAGTGACAGCCGAATAGTCAGCATCGGCAGAGGGATGAACTTATGGCTCTTCCACCATATTGGACCCTCGTACCGGTCCAAAAAATGGAAGCCTTTTTCCAGCTATTGAGAGGGAAGACAAACTCAATACCTATAGGGAAAATCACCTCCAGTAATCCAGTTGGCCCGCTGCCTATGTGCGGGATTGTCCCTCCTCTGACAGGTTTGACCGGGGGGTCCTCAAGCGTCACGTACTACTGCCGCGGTTGTGGGGGAAGGTGGTGGTGGTAGGAGCAACGTACCAGCTCCATCAGCAGTAACCTAAGTTCTGGGAGTCACTAATGAGCAGGCTTCCTTCAACCCGCCTAGTGTGGAGGGCAGTCACCAGAAGCAGCACGCAGCAGGACATGAGCAATCCCTGAATCCAGAAACAGGTTGTGGCCTACTGGCAGCACTCTGCCACCCCAGTTAGAAGATCCGATGGACTAACTGGGCAGCCAAACTGGATGTGTTGGCCGCAACTTGACTGGAGTTTGCTGTGGAGAAGCTGTCCTTGGCACGGCCAGTAGTGTGGATCAGAGGGGGGGTTTCAGTGCGGGGTGGGCCTATCGTTACCCCAAGGGTGAAACCGCTTGTCCTCGGGAATGTTGAATAGAATGTACCTTTGTCAAGATGAAATCAGAGGGCGTGGACCTCCGGCAGGATTTCCACACACCAATGCTTAGCCGTCAGTCTGGTTTTCAAACTACCTGCCTCAGCCACTATTCTGATGCGCCACCCGCTCTGATGCCACACATCTGCTGATAGTTTTCTCCATTCTGCCTACCACCGTCTTTACAGGACTGGTATTGCCACCCACCTCAACAATCCTGTAATTGTGCCACTCTATGTGCTCATGCTGCTGCTCTGCTGTTGTGTTGCGTGACATCCACACTGTGTCATGTGTGCACTCTGGTGGGGAGGGGGGTTGGACTGGTTCTGTTGCCCACCTCAGAAATTTGTCATTGTGCCACTTGTCTGACCTCATGCTGCTGATGTGGCTGCTAGGCCGTGCCCCTTCCACACTGTGTCCATTGTGCCACTGTCTGACCTTAGCTGCTGCTGTTGCGCTCCTGCCGTGCATCCACACTGTGTATTGTACACTCTTTGGCTCTACTCCTTTTTTTCCAGCTCCAGAATTTGGTCATTGTGCCACGTGCCTGACCATCATGCTGCAGCCACCGTAGTGACCTCCACAACTGTGTCATTGTGCACTTGCGGCCTGGGTTCTGTTTTGCCACTACCAGAATGTCATTGTGCACTGTCTGACCTCATGCTGCTGTTGGCTGCCGCCGTCACTCCACACTCTGTCACTAATGTTGCTGACCTGAGCTCTCACGTTTGTTATTTTTTCAGCTTTTGCTGCCATGAAACTTTATTCAGGCTACCGTTCCTGGCTTCAGTTTTTTGGTCAGTTTTGCCCCCATAAGTGCCCAGGGCATTTTATAGTGAAGCGATTCTAGAGCGGGCGGGCCAAGTCCTACTGTGGTGTCATACTAAAACACAACATTGTATGAAGACCAAACAGAAGCTTCCCTCTGCATATTTAAGCATGGCACCACAACGTTCTACAGCACCCTGCAGGCACTGGGCAGCCTGGAAATAGCTGTTTTTTAACGGGATTTCGTTGCCGAAAGTATTCGCGGGACCTGAAACGAATTTTGTCGGAAAATTTTTGGCAGAAGTGACCGACGAATTTTTTGAGAAAGTCGCCCATCTCTAATAATAATACTGTGTATGGGACACTAAGGGCCATATGTATGAAAGCTGTTTAGGTCTAAAATTAACTTTTTTGCCCATAGTAACCTATGGGCAAAAAAAGTGAGTTTTAGACCTAAACAGTTTTCATACATGTGGCCTTAAGTGTCAGACTGGAGTGTTTTGGGGCCCACCAGAGCGGTTGATTCTTGGGGCCCACCAGTGTTGATTCTTGGGGCCCACCAGTGGAGTAAATTCTTGAGCCGATCAGTAGAGTTGATTCTTGGAGCCAACCAGTAGAGCTGATTCTTAGGGCCCAAGAGTGAAGTTTATTCATGGGGCCCATCAGAGGAGCTAATTCTTACGGCTCAAGAGTGAAGTTGATTCTTGAGGCCCACCCTTCAGCTATGGCACATGACTGCAACAAATTCTCTGCATTCTGGAATTTCAGTCGAGGTTGATTCTTGGGGCCCACCAGTGGAGTTGATTCTTGGGGCGCAAAAGTGGAGTTGATTCTTGGGGCGCAAAAGTGGAGTTGATTCTTGGGGTGCAAAAGTGGAGGTTTATTCTTGGGGCCCACCAGTGGAGATTATTCTTGGTGCCCACCAGTTGAGTTGATTCTCTGTTGGGGTCCTCAACAGTGGAGATGATTTCCTAGGCCACCAGTGGAGTATGAGTTATGGGGTCTCCACCAGTGGAGTTGATTCCTAGGGCCCACCAGTGGAGTTGGTTTTTGGGGTCCACCAGTGGAGGTTAGATTCCCTAGGGCCACCAGTGGAGTTGAGTTTTGTGGGTCCACCAGTGGAGTTGAATTCATAGGCACCACAGTGGAGTTTTGAGTTTTGGGTCCTCAGTGTGAGTTGAGTTCTTTGGGGGTACACCAGTGGTGTCTGATTCCTAGAGGACCACCAGTGGACGTTGAGTTTTGGGGTCCACCAGAATGGAAAAGTTGAGTTTTGGGGTCCACCAGTGGAGTTGAGTTTTGGGGTCCACCAGTGGAGTTGAGTTTTGGGGTCCACCAGTGGAGTTGAGTTTTGGGGTCCACCAGTGGAGTTGAGTTTTGGGGCCCACCAGTGGAGTTGAGTTTTGGGGCCCACCAGTAGAGTTTATTCTTGAGGACCCACCAGTAGAGTTTATTCTTGAGGACCCACCAGTAGAGTTGAGTTTTGGGGCCCACCAGTAGAGTTGAGTTTTGGGGCCCACCAGTAGAGTTGAGTTTTGGGGCCCACCAGTAGAGTTGAGTTTTGGGGCCCACCAGTGGAGTTTATTCTTGGGGCCCACCAGTGGAGATTATTCTTGGTGCCCACCAGTTGAGTTGATTCTTGGGTCCACCAGTGGAGATGATTTTTGGGGCCCATGCTATAGCTTCTGTACACACTGCACATATCTCCTTGCTCTGTGCTTCTTTCTCTGCCTTTCTCTCTGAAAAGTAGTCCCAGGCCAACCATAGCCAGGGATCCACCATAACCAGGAGATTTCCTGTAGAACAGTCTGAGCCTGGGCACTCTGGCAGCACTGTGTATAGAGACACTTTGTCAGTATTGTATTTTGGAGCTCTCTGAAATCATTGTGTGTAGAGGCACTGACAGCACTGTGTATAGAGATAACTGAAAAGGTTAGGGACACATCTATGAATTCGAATGCACCATTTTTATAACTTGGCACCAACACACCAGTTCTAAATAGATATAGAGGAGTGTATAACATGACAGCATGAACTAAAGTGTTATGCGGCAAGCGTATGGCAGATTTGCACCAAACTTTAGCGCATTAAAATGTGTCGTTAGCCGCACATTGCGCCAAGTTTGGCCGTATGCCTGTTCATACATCTATAGAACCGGCAATATACAGCAAAAACATTGCAAAGGCGAATTCAGAGATGTCGCCCTTAGAGTATAAGATTACTCCAGTATTCCTATGTATGGTGCACTCTTACAGCACTGTGTATAGAGATACCTGAGAAACTTGGGGCCACATGTATGAACGTTGGCACTGACAGGCCAGTTCTAAATCGCTTTAAGGCAGTGTAGAATGT
Organism: Phyllomedusa bahiana; assembly: GCA_025379985.1. Lineage (NCBI taxonomy): Eukaryota > Metazoa > Chordata > Amphibia > Anura > Hylidae > Phyllomedusa > Phyllomedusa bahiana. The sequence continues at coordinate 10,892 of JAODAL010031806.1, forward strand.
ATGAACCTGTTCTTCTGCAGGTCATACATACAGGAGCAGTGTAGAGCCAATACCACAAGTCTGGCTCAGGCACCACCTTTACCCTGGTCTGGATGTTCTTCTGCATGTCATACATACAGGGCAGTGACGAGCCAATAACACAAGACAGTCTCAGGCACCACCTTTACCCTGGTCTGGCTGTTCTTCTGCAGGTCATACATACAGGACAGTGTAGAGCCAATACACCAAGTCTGGCTCAGGCACCACCTTTACCCTGTTGGCTGTTCTTCTGCAGGTCATACATACAGGGCAGTGTAGAGCCAATACCACAAGTCTGGCTCAGGCACCACCTTTACCCTGGTCTGGCTGTTCTTCTGCAGGTCACAAATACAGGCGCAGTGTAGAACCAATACCACAAGTCTGGCTCAGGCACCACCTTTACCCTGGTCTGTTCTTCTGCAGGTCATACATACAGGACAGTGTAGAGCCAATACCACAAGTCTGGCTCAGGCACCACCTTTACCCTGGTCTGTTCTTCTGCAGGTCATACATACAGGCGCAGTGTAGAGGCTATACCACAAGTCTGGCTCAGGCACCACCTTTACCCTGGTCTGTTCTTCTGCAGGTCATACATACAGGGCAGTGTAGTTCCAATACCACAAGTCTGGCTCAGGCACCTCCTTTACCTGGTCTGTTCTTCTGCAGGTCATACATACAGGGCAGTGTAGAGCCAATACCAAGTCTGGCTCAGGCACCACCTTTACCCGGGTCTGTTCTTCTGCAGGTATACATACAGGGCAGTGTAGAGCCAATACCACAAGTCTGGCTGAGGCACCATCTTTACCCTGATCTGGCTGTTCTTACTGTTCTGTGATGAGGTTTGGAGTCAAAGAAACATAAATGTGCGATGCCCCCAGAATGTCCCAACTCTTTAGTGCACTAAAAATTTTGTTTGGTGCATTACAAAGGGACTTATCACGCAAACGTTTGGAGTGCACCTGTTCATATATTCTTATTGGCTCAAAGTGCACCAGAAAACTGGTGCAGCCCTGGTCATACATGTCGCCCTTGAAGCATAAGATTACTCTAGTATTCCTATGTATGGTGCATTCTGACAGCACTATGTTGAGAGGCACTTTGGCAGTATTGTGTATGAGATTTCTCTGGCAGCACTGTTTATAGAGGCACTTATACTGTACTGTGTTTTGGAGCACTTTGAAATTGTTGTATATAGGGGCACTCTGACAGCACTGTGTTAGGACAGTCTGGCTTAGCATTGCAGTTTTGGCAGAACTTTGTGGTTTTACAACATTGTGTATGTGACCATTGCTATTCAGGGTAATGGGTACAGGGTCACTTTAACTGAATTGTTAATAGGGTCACTCTAGCTGTCTAGTTCAAAACCCCATTTTCATCTATCTCAAATTGGCACACAGGAGAGTACAGGACTCCAGTATATGGAGCAATAGGCACCAAACCTCAAAGACTTACAATTCTGATGTTGTACTTATTAAAGGGGTTTTGCCACGATCTCATTTCATTCCTCCTGCATCCAACTCTTCAGCTCTGTGTGCTCAGAACGGGGCGTGTGTGATTTGTTTGAATTGCATATCATGTGACCCAGCAGGATGACCTCACCAGGCCTTTCCTCTCTGTAGTTACAGAAAGGTCTTTTTATGTTAAGTATTGTGAGTAGTTGATGGGTAAAGTATTTGCCTCCAGACACAAGGGTCCTAGGTTCAAATCCCTGCAGAAACCAAACCTGTGTGTATTTTTTTCTCTTTATCAATGCACAGACCTCATTGAGGTTTCTTTTTTTATTTATTTGCACTGTTTGACTAATTACTAAGGAGTACAGAGGACGGGAGTAGAATGACAGCACCCGGGGTTTGAACACTCAGTAGCTGCCTGAGAGGAGAGGTGATGTCTGAGCATGTGCGACCAGGACTGAGGAGCTCTCAGCCCTGGTCGTATCCCCTGGAGATGAGCTGTAAACAATGGATCACTAAAGGAGCAGCTAAAACAAAAACAGTGCAGAATTTTTAATAATAATGAATGCTGAACATGTTTTTTATTTAATTTGCAAGCTTCACACCTCAATTTTACTTCGTGGCAAAACCCCTTTAAGTATAAAAGTGATAGCAAGTAGTTTATCCTGGGTCATGGGTGTCACCTTTTCTCCAAAGTGTTTTGTGGAGCGTATATTGCATTAGGCAGTCCCGAGAGTTCAGAACAAACAGTAATAGAAAAATGCTATATTATCGGGCATGTTTAATACAAAGTCCCCAGCACTGTTATCACTTACTTATGACTAAAGATACTAATTAGCAGATGCCCATTTCTTCTATATAACACCAAAGTATTCTGTATTACTCAGCTGCTGCTCCATAGCATGCTGGGAGTTTTAATTTTGCAACAGTTGTCAAACTACAGGTTGGAGATTATTGTTGTAAAGTATCAAGCTTGGCTAATGGACATTGCACAGTTATGGATATGAGAAGTATGGCACTTGTTGCAGGAGCAGATGTGGCTCTTTAAACTGCATTTTATCCTGACTTGTGACTTGTGCTGGTCTCCGACAATGAAAATACACAAGCAGTTGGAAAAGCAGCTGGACGCCATAGTTCATTCTCAGCAGGTCTCGCATCTAACACATGTTGTATCTCCCTGGATAGCGCATTACAAAGACGGCTTTACTTTATGTTTTGTTGAAAGTCAAAAGCAAATTGTAACATTATCGTATAGATGGAGCCATCTTCACCGTGGGTACTGGCACCACGTCATCGTTCACTGAAAGCAGTGGGGCAAAACTTGATAGGCAAATAAAATATTTTATTTGCCCATTTTAAACCCCTGAGGAATGTAGCCCCAAGGCTGTCTGTATAGTAAGCCTCCTGTCAGGGCATACTGTGTGTTACCCTAACAGCAGCCTGTGTCATACTGACAAGGAATGTAATGTCACGGCACACATTATGATGTGGTCATTAAGGCTTTTTCAGACCTGGTGCTTTAAGGCTATGTTCACACGGCATAATTGCGGGACGTATTACGCCGTGTGTACTGGGGCGGGTCGGGAGGGGGGGCGGCAGCCCATCGGCCCCATAGACCTTCATTATTCTCGGCACGTATACGCCGTGAATAAGTGACATGTCCCTTCTCTCCCCGCTCAGGGTATTGTCCGAGCAGGGAAAGGAGACGTAATCCATAGTTCTCTATGAGAACTGTGGATTACCGTAATGACTGGGACGTAACTCGCCCCGTATTTCGCGCAGTACGGGGCAAGATACGTCCCATTTTAAGCCGTGTGAACATAGCCTAAGGGTTAAAGAGGACTGGTCAGCTCTCCTAACATACTTATATAGTTTATAAGGCTGACAAGAGACAGATTTCCATCCAGTTCAGTCTATTGTCCTATAGTGTTGACCCAGAAGAAGGCAAAACACTATGAGGTAGAAGCCAATTGCCCTCATTTAAGGGGAAAAATTATTTCTGACTCCAATTTGTCAATCGGAATAAATCCCTGGCTCAGCGACCCTTCTCCAGAATCCCGGTCACTATAACTTGTTATATTATTACATCTAGAAATGTATCCAGACCCCTCTCCAGAATCCTGGTCACTATAACTTGTTATATTATTACATCTAGAAATGTATCCAGACCCTTCTCCAGAATCCTAGTCACTATAACTTGTTATATTATTACATCTAGAAATGTATCCAGACCCTTCTCCAGAATCCTGGTCACTATAACTTGTTATATTATTACATCTAGAAATGTATCCAGACCCCTCTCCAGAATCCTGGTCACTATAACTTGTTATATTATTACACTATAGAAATGTATCCATACCCTTCTCCAGAATCCCGGTTACTTTAACTTGTTATATTACATCTAGAAATGTATCCAGACCCTTCTCCAGAATCCAGGTCACTATAACTTGTTATATTATTACACTTTAGAAATGTCTCCAGACCCTTGTCTAGAATCCCGGTCACTATAACCTGTTATATTATTACATCTAGAAATGTATCCAGACCCTTCTCCAGAATGCTGGTCACTATAACGTGTTCTATTATTACATCTAGAAATGTATCCAGGCCCTTCTCCAGAATCCCGGTCACTATAACCTGTTATATTATTACATCTAGAAATGTCTCCAGACCCTCCTTCAGAATCCTGGTCACTATAACTTGTTCTATTATTACATCTAGAAATGTCTCCAGACCCTTCTCCAGAATCCCGGTCACTATAACTTGTTATATTATTACATCTAGAAATGTATCCAGACTCTTCTCCAGAATCCTGGTCACTATATCTTGTTACATTATTACATCTAGAAATGCATCCAGACCCTTCTCCAGAATCCTATAACATGACAAGTTCTTCCGCAGAGAGTTACACAGTCTCGCTGCTCTTACAGTAATGAATCCCTTTCTTTCCTCTAGACGTAGAGGACGTCCCCTTGTTCTAGATACAGTCCTACGTATAAATAGATCTTGGGAGAGATCTCTATATTGGCCCTTAATATATTTAAACATATTTATTATGTCCCCCCGAAGCCGTCCTTTCTCTAAACTAAATAACCCTAATCTTGCTAATCTTTCTGGGTATTGTAGTCCACCCAGACCTTTTATTATTTTTGTTGCTGCCTTTGTACCTGTTCAAGCTCTACAATGTCTTTCCTGTCAACTGGTGCCAAAACTGTCCACAATATTCCATGCGTGGTCTGATCAGTGAAGAGATCAGTGGGAGAATGATGTTCTCATCGTTGCCTTTATGCCCCGTACACCTCTGTTTTAACAAATACTTACCACAAACAATTTGCAATATTTCTTGTGATTCAAAAGTTATCGATACAGAAAGCTGCAACAACAGCTATTTGTTGTGCTCAATGTGCTGTGCTTGGTGCTGAACACAGAGCTGAAGGCGCTGAATCCAACTGTTATGAACCCACATGAGAACTTTCTGTGCTTATAACTTTTAAACCACATGAGATATTGCAAATCTGATTGCGGCAATCTATTTCAGAGACAAGCCTGGTGGTCTTTCATAGTCTACACGACCACCTTCCAATTGGTAAAAAGTTTGCGCTTGAGCCAATATGGCGGCTTCCAAGATGGCGGACACGTTCTGGACACAGCCTCAAAGATAGTTTCCCTCAGCCATGACTTGCTAGTTTTTTCAAATATGTCATTTTCCCTTTTGTTCCTGAAATAAAAGCTTGTTCTGGGTCTTTTGACTCACCCTGTACATGCAAAGAAGCCGTACTAAACAGGGGTTCTCTGAGAATAGAAAAAATACAATCAGTTTTTTTTCTGAGAAACAGCGCCTCTCTTATCCATAGGACATTTCTGGTACTTCAGTTGCAGTCACATGATAAAATGGCACAGTTGCTGGAAAATAAGCAGCTCCTTTCTGCTAATTTCAGAGGATCCCTTTAATGTCTATAGATTTATGAGAAGGTTATCACAGTTTGATCCAATTAGTAAATCTAAAGCCATAACCACAACTTTCAGACAATATAAGCTTCTGTCAGAATCCAGATCCAGAGATTGTGAGTAAACATCAATATGACAGGATTGCCTGCAGCGCGGTGGTAGCTGCAGTATTATTGCTTTCCTAATATGCAGTATTATTTATGATTATGCCGAAATATAATCTCATCCTTTCTTATTGTTGTTTTATTGCTCGGCAGTACATCATCCACCCATCAAGCATAATAAAAAATAATGTGTTATTTAAACTGTAGAACAACTGGAGGGAAGTAAAACAATTTTTTTTGTCAAGATTCAGAAGAGTTGCGAAGCATTCATCCATGGATAATTGGACATCTCCGAAATTAACAGTCATAAAGGTCTCCTAAAATGAAATTGGTGTTGATCAACTCTCTGGGCAAAATATGACATTGTGTTTGTGAGAAAAATATTGCTTCCTACAATTGCCGTGAACGAATCCACCTAAATATTAGGATCATTAAACAGGTCAAGCAACTGCATAAAAGGCAATTCCCAAATATTTATCTGTGAAGAAATTGCAACTTTACAATCGGGAGATTCTCCAGAATCGTGAAGAATCCTGCAGCTCTGCTCTTCATATAACATACGCCTAGCAAGAAATTGCTAGGAACCTAGGGAGATGTGTGTGATCGGGTTTTTCACCCTTTTCTGGCGTAAAATGCGCCAAAGTGAGCGGCTACAATGCCTAATGCACCTAATGAATGTGTTAGGCGCATTGGGCCACATGTATGGAAACTGTCTAGGCCTAAAACTCACTTTGTTGCCCAAACCTACCCCAACACCAATCAGACCCATAGCAACCAATCAGAGCTCACAGAAACCCAAAGGGGAGCCCAAAACCCGCCAATGGAAGCCCATAGCAAACCAACAGAGCCATAGCAACCATCAGAAGACCCAAGCAATAGCAACAATCAGAGCGCCCTTCTCATTTCATTATGGGACTCTGGAAAAATGAAAGGGGCGCTCTGATTGGTTGCTATGGGCTCTGATTGGCTGCTATGGGCTCTGATTGGTTGCTATGGGCCACAAAGTGAATTTTAGACCTAGACAGTTTTCATACATGTGACCCATTGTTCGTAAGACTCAACACTTTCTAATGCGCCTAACATGAGGGGGTGTTCTGGGGGCGTTATAGAGGTGTTTCGCACCACACTCATAATATTAGACACATATGAGAATGTGGTTTGCCAAAAATAAGCACATTACTGCTCGGACAGGCAGACCTATCTCAATGTGTTCTGTCTGAGCCTGAGGAGTCGGAGTGGAGCTAGATTTGCCGTGAGGGGCAAAAATGTCCAATATTTCTCAACTTACACCGTGAAATTTAATTTAAAAAGTAATTTCTTATAATTATCAAACTGTATAAAATTTAATTATTTAAATTTAATAAAAAATGTTATCATATAAAATTAATATAAAAACATATAATGTCCCCAAAAATATAAAAATATATGTTCAGTTGCTCTACGGCGCACCACTGAAGAAATAAAGCACTACTATTTTTTTATTAGAATGAATGCCGTTTTCTCACCCTATTAATTAACTTTAAAGGTAAATGAAGACTTTTACAAAACACATTGCTGTTCTGATTTTGCTTCCTTTCCGAGTTAGAACAGTTCTAATCTCCTGCTTTTGTACACAAGCTTCGCTAGGTTACGGACCACCTCTCTCTGCATTAGCAGCCCTGGCCAGGATGGTGAAGTCACTCCCTACTGTGTCTTATCAGCAGTACAGGAGCTTATTTATGTTTCTCATTCACACACTTTAACCCTTTGGAGCTGTGTAGCATTGTGACCTGCTGTTCAAACTCCTCCATCACCAATGCCCCTGTAACAAGCTCAGCTAGGAATAACAGAGCTGAAATGTCAGTCACTACAGTAGACCTGCCCACAGCTCTAAACAGGAAGCGGGATCCTGAAGCTGGCTGTGAAGAGAAGGCTTTGCATGGTCCATAATACCAGGGGTGAATCTAAAAATTTGAGCCTTGTAGCAAAATTAGATGGGATCCCCCTTCTAGGAAAGCTGTGTGATCCATAGTGCCAATGTTACTCAGCTTTCCCAGAAAAAAAAAAGGTTGAAAAGGCCCACAGGAGAGCAGGGGAAACCCCCTTAGGCATCATGAGCATTAGATAAGGCAGGTCTTGGCTGCTTTTTAGGGAGAAAGGTAGAAAGCAAAGGGTAGAAAATTAAGGCAGAGTGCAAGTTGTGAGCCCCAACAGGGACAGTGACCAATATCAATGATGACAATATCTGTACAGCACTGTGGACTATAATAGCACTATATAAATAAATAGTAGTAGTAATACAGTAGTTGTAGAATTTTCCCTAAGAATCAACTCCACTGGTGAGCTCCAATAATTAACTCTACGAGTGAGCCCCAAGAATCAACTGCACTGGTGGGGCAGAAGAATCAACTGCACTGGTGGGGCCCAAGAATCAACTGCACTGGTGGGGCAGAAGAATCAACTGCACTGGTGGGCCCCCAAAAATCAACTCACTGGTGGGGCCCAAAAAATCAAAATCACTGGGGCCCCAAGAATCAGCTTCACTGGTGGGGCCCCCAAAAATCAGCTTCACTGGGGGGGCCCAAGAATCAACTTCACTGGTGGGGGCCCCAAAAATCGAACTTCACTGGGGGGCCCCCAAAAACCACTCCCCTGGTGGGCCCAAGAATCAGCTTCATGGTGGGGCCCAAGAATTTAACTGCACTGGGGGGCCCAAGAATCATCGTCACTGGTGGGGACCAAGAATCAACTGCACTGGTGGGGCCCAAGAATCAACTGCACTGGTGGGCCCCAAGAATCAGCTTCACTGGTGGGGCCCAAGAATCAACTTTGGGCCCCCCACTGGTGGGCCCAAAGAATCACTTTTACTGGTGGGCCCCAAAAATCATTCACTGGTGGGCCCAAGAATCAACTTCATGGTGGGCCCCAAGAATCACTTCACTGTGGGCCCCAAAATCAGCTTCACTGGTGGGGCCCAAAAAATCAGCTTCACTGGGGTGGGGGCCCAAGAATCAACTGCACTGGGGGGGGGCCCAAGAATCAACTGCATGGTGGGGGCCCAAGAATCAACTGCAAAAGGTTTGGGGGGCCCCAATAATCAACTGCACTGGTGGGGCCCAAGAATCAACTGCACTGGTGGGGCCCCAAAAATCACTTCAATGGGGGGCCCCAAGAAATTATGTCCCAAACGGGTGGCCCAAGACTCAACTTCACTGGGCGGGCCCAAGAATCAACTCACTGGTGGGTCCTTTACGGAATAACATTCACTGGTGGGCTCAGAATCAACTTCACTGGTGGGTCTCAGGAATCAACTTTACTGGAGGGCCCCAAGAATCAACTTCACTGGTGGGCCCCAAGAATCAACTTCACTGGTGGCCATCAGGAATCATCTATATTGCTGGGCCCTAAGAATCAACTCCACTGCCGATCTTGCACTTCTTTCTAGTACAGAACTGGGACTGAATATATAGTTTAACAAGAGTGGGTGGAGAGCATTCATTAGGATATTACTAAGGTCCTAGAACTAAATTTTGTGTTTGTGCTAAAATTGAGTTAGTATTTTTCCATACCTTTTTTCTTACCAATTTTTGTAACTTTTGGTTATTTTTCTATTACCGTCCAATAATCCCAAACATCTAATAACGTATCAGGGACGTATCAGGTCACATTAATGCTGGATTTACAGCAGTTACTCTTCAGGTCTTTACATTCTCTGCAGTATCGCTCTGCCAATAAATATAATATACAAATGGAGAGGATGTGACGAAAAGAGGATGCGGTTGAAAAGGTTAAGACCAATTAAATCTGGTTTAAGTATATATAGCGCTAATTAGAGGAAAGAAAAATCATGTCACATTTCAGATCAATAACCATCTCCATAAATACTGCTTTTTTAATCAAGGAAATGTTCTGGATCCTGAACTACGCAGTAACCTGAATTTAATAGAAGGAAAACACGCTGATTGCTGGAAAGTAAAGGAGATGGACGACACAAATTATGAAACTTAAAGCTTAGCAACATGTTAACACAGCTAGTTCATGGGTGCAAAAACTATCAACTGAATATTACAGAAAACATGAGATCTAAAATCCACAAACGTAAGCACCCTAGACTCATCAGACTTACAAGACTCTAGAACTCAGCATCCAAAGCTCAACAACTCTCAGCTTCTGTACCTCAGCCTGTTTAGACCTCAGCATCTGCACTCAAAAACCCTACACTGCTGCACCCTAGACCAATCAGACCTTAGCACCAGGACTCCTTACAACATAAAATCTCTAAGTTCTACGCTGCACTGATGAGGGGCAAATACCCCGAAACAGCTGTCTGTAGATAAACTTAACTGGTTTGGCTCAAATCCCTTTTACATTGCTAGGCTCCTGTGAGCTACATGTGAACTAAGGATAACTACATCCAATAGAGTGCGCTGTGGAGCTCCTCAGCTCTTTTCCCATAAGCCTTTGCTTTATGCAAAACAGTCAGTGAGGTCTGAATGGCAAGTAAACCCTCACACCGACCAATTTATTGGTTCCTCTCCTCAAGGAGAGATTTTTCCCTTTCTTACATAAAATCTGGACACTTATAAATTATCAGAGCTCAGATCTTAACATCCAAGACTCAATAAACCCCAGACTTCTGTACTTAAAACAGTTTTCTCATTATGCAGTTTCACAGAATCACAGGCAGCTTCAGACGCACACTTTCTGGTCAGGCTGTGGGCAGGTGTAGAGCAGTGATTGACATATTAGCTCTGTTATTCATGTTACAGTGACATGATTGCAGGAGGTTTATAATCTGTAGTGCACAAGGCTATAAAGCGCTAAAGGATAAAAACTTGTAGGTAACTAAGGTAAACAAGCTCCTGTGCTAGAGATACTACTCTGCTTGGAGTGGCTCACCATGGTCAGAGCTTGGAGCAATCAGATGAGAGAGACCAGAGAGAGGTGGTTGTTAACAAAGATAAAATCTTCTTTATCTCCTGAAAAAAGTAATATCAAAACAGCAATGTATTTCATAATAGTCTTCACTTACCTTTCCCTACTTGTTAAAAGCTAATCATTGTGGTGAGAAAACCACCTTAAGACTGATAAGACCCAAGACCTCAGCATCCAAAACTCAACAGCTCCAAATTACTGCAATTTAGACTCTTTAGACCCCAGGCTTCAACAGCCAGACTCAATAACCCTAGACTTCTGCACTATAGACTCATTGGACTTAAAGGGGTTGTCTCACTACATGTAATGCTTCTTTTTATGTTAAAGATCTTGCAAAAACAAGTCACTATGCAATATATGTCCATTAACAATGACCTACCTATTCCTAGATATCTCCTCTAGTATGGGCTGCATCAGCTCCTCAGGACGCTATAGCTACAGACATGTTCAATCTCTCCTTATAGGGTGCCAGCACTGGTTGCTATAGCTACAGACCTGGCTTCTACTGCAGCCTAGTAGAAGCCAGTAAACACGCCTCTGAATTAAAAATGAAACCAAGAAAACAGGACTGAGGTAAGAGGAATCAATGTAGTGAGACAACCCCTTTAAGCAACCAAGACTCAAAGTTTAAAAATCAACACCCAAGACTTCTCAAACTCCATACTTTAGCTTCTAAAACTCTTTAGGTTCCATAATCCTCAAATACTTACCAGGCACCAGATCTTAGCACAGAAGACTTTTCAAACTTCAGCTCCCAAGACTTTGATAGAACTCAGACTTCAGTACCTAATATTCTTCAGAACCCAGATTTCACCTTTTAAAAAGACCCTAGAATTCAGCTCCCAACACTCATCGAACCCCACATTTCAGCACACGAGACTCTTCAGACCCCAGATTTCAACAACCAATGCTTATCAGATCCCAGACTTTAACTCACTGTACTTCAACAGACTCCAGATCTAATCTCTCAACACTCACCAGACTCCAGACTACAGCTCCTGTTAGTCCTACAGATTATGGAATTCAGCTCTCAAAGGGGTTTTGCCACGATGTAATGTTGACGTGGGATCCTCCAAACTAGGTATTCACTTTTCTAAATATATGTCATTACAAATATTGCAGCCTGAGAGAGCTACAGGCTGCCTTACCTGCCCTTAGTTACTTAAAAGCTTCTCTTAGATACGACCTGACAAGAGCTGCTGGCCAGGCTTGCACAGAGCACACTTCTTATCTGATGAGAGGGAGCTGAAGAAGCTTTCAAGGCGCCGGGTAGAAATATATTGTCTTTTGTATACAGAATCCACTAGTTGTAGTGTGATTATCTGAGTAGATCCCAGCTTTATCTGATGACAGGGACATGAAGAAGCTTTCAAGCTGCTGTGGAGAAAAGGTGTTGTCTTTTGTATACAGAATCCACAAGTTGTAGTTTGATTATTTGAGTGAACATTTCACACGATCCCTTATGCATGGCTCTGTGCTCTGGCTGTGTCTCTCACTCTCTCAGCTCAGCATGGCTTTATTTACAATTGCTTCTTAGCAGATAAGGCACGTCGTGGCAAAACCCATTTAACCCTCTCATACCCTGGTTTTCAGTATTAAAGACTCTTCAGGCTGTAGCTCTCAGGAAAGAAGAACTATTAGATCCTAAATTTCAGTTACAAGACGCGAGATGTTAGCACGCAACACTCATCGAAATCCGGATTTCAGCACTTAAAGGGGTTGTCTTACTACAAAGAATAGCTTTCAAAATGTAGGGAACACTAAATAAAGATGTTTTCCAAATATATTGTGTTTATCTTTTTTGTTAAGGAGCTACAAATGATTTTATCACCTTCTGAGGGCTGTCAGGTTTTTTTAAGTGGGCAACCCCGTGGGACTCCCTTTTCCCTGCTGTTTGTTCCTATCTGATTGCAGGAGTGATGTCATCACCAGGTCCCAGCACAGTGTGAAGCTTTGTGTTATCTGATCTTTCAGACAAAAGACTAATTACTCTACTGTTACATTACTCAGCAGCTTCTCGGGCCTCAGAGAAGGTAATTAGCTCATCTAGACTATAAACAAGAAGCTGAATACACAGAGCTCATATGCTAATTAAGACAGCTTGACCAGGGGTGACAGAGCATGCAGCATTTTTTTATTCATCATCCTATGAGCTTGAGATAAGAAAACCCCTTTAAGACTCTTTAGACAACAGAGTTCAGTTCCAAAGACTTTGATAGATCCCAAGTTGTAGTAACTGTTACTCAGGGGCTCACCACACCAACATAAAGCGAAATAAAAATAGCAGTAACAGAATGCATCAACAACAGTGTAATATTAAACAAGGGTTTTGCTCTCTTTAAAGAGACGAGGTATTCACACAGTACAGGACACCTCTTACAACAGCTCAATGGAGGAGAGCTCCTGCTGCAGCCAGTTGCCCTAGGCTACGTTCACACAGCATACTTTCGGCATTATTTGCGCGCTAATACAGGCGAGATGCGCGCCGAAATTACGGTAATCCATAGTTCTCCCCCGCGCCTCGGGAGTAGGTGCTGATCAGCGCAAGCTCCAGAGACACACGATGTACTGCGGCGCGAACATATCCTCACAGTCATGTGAGAAGGGAAGACGGGTGTTCTGCTGGGACACCTAAAATACAGTATAGTAATATTTATTCTATACAATAAAATGATCCTCTTTTTCCTATATAGTGTCCTACAGGCCTGGACTGGCTCTGTGCCCTACCAGCTTGTATGTGAGCTGGCGGGGGTGTTGTGTCAGGGCTGCTTTGTAGTCTCAGCCCGGCCCTGATGTCCTATCCTATGTATCCTAGATTTTGCTGATATTCATTTTGCTTCTAGTTTTCTATTTCCATCAGGAGTTTGTTGAGATGAAGGAAGTGCAGCCTGCAGAGAGAATAATCGGAGAATTCATCAGTAGCTGCATCTGAATTCACTTTCATATAATTCTAGTAAAATATAGACATTTCTAGTTTGCAAGGAGATGCTGCACCTCAGATGTGTGTGTTTGTTCCTAGACATTGAGTCACGGCTCATACGAGGTAGCATATGGCATGAGATAAAAATAATAGGAAACATGGCAGCCGTACAGTCCGGGCTTGCTCTCTTAATTTGACAAGTATGTTTTTTTTGGTAAAAGAGGTGACATGTTCAAAAAGTCAAATGATGAGATGAAACATAACATAGCTGGCAGCAAATAGCTTTTGTCACAGCAGGGTCTCTTATAGTGAGGCTGGGATATCTAGTGTTTGTATGTCATGACATTAAATAATAAGGATTTCTTCTTGCACTGGGAGTAGAGCAGATTTACAGAATAAGAAGCAATGATCTACAGTAATTTAAAGGCTCTTCTACAATATGTAGAAGAGCCTTTAAAATACTGTAGATCACTGTATATAAGAGGGGGGTCCTCATCTATAATATCCATATCCTATAACGAAGCATATGAACAGGAGTTGTCTTGGTGGGACAACCGTTTCTAAGAATGATCCTCCTAAAATATTCATATTTTGTATAATAGACAGTCAATTCTCGTCACCAGTCCCTCTTTTTGCAGGGTGAGCTGTAGCAGATTTGATTGCACCATTTTGGGATATATAAAACTTTTTTGTTCACGTTTTATTCCTTTTTTTCCAGGAAGGTGAAGTGAACAAGAAAGCAATAGGTACTTCTTTACAGTGTTCTCCACACAGGATACATAGGGCCACATGTAAGAAAACTTTTTGGTCTAAAACTCACTTTTTTTGCCCATAGGTTACTATGGGCAAAAAGTGAGTTTTAGACCCAAACAGTTTCATACATTTGGCCCTAAATGTGATATTTTAAAGATTTAGAATATTTAGAACCGGAATGATACCAGTCATGCTTATTTTATTTTTTCTTCATATTTGATGATGTGATGTTATATGATCAGTAGAGATGAGCGAGCAGTAAAATGTTCTAGTTCGATTAGAGCCTTGAACTTTTGTGAGTTCGGTTCGAGGTTCTATTCGAATTATAACTAGAACTCGAACGTCATTAAAGTAAATGGGAGAAGATGTTCTGGTTAATTTTTATACCTATACCGGTGAGGAGAAGCTGGAATTACCTTCCATAACAGTAAACTGGATACGTGGAACAACTTAGTGAAGAAAATTTGGCTCTAAGAGTGGCAGAAAATAATTGAGAGGCTAAAATACTTCATTCCTTTCAATGGCTAACTGAAAAGATGAGGACAGCTTGCAGGCAGGGCGTAGCTATAGGAGGTGCAGCGGTAGCAGCTGCTATGGGGCCCTGCATCCTCAGGGGGGCCCAAAAGCCCCATTGACACATAGGAGATTTGGAGACGGGGTGTTATACAATTACTGAACCCCCAAAACTGCAAAAACAGAAATTTTGGACACTGAGTATGATTTAGCAAATACAAGCCCTCTGTATAATATATATCCATGTATACGAGAGCTAGGAGTTATGTAAGCCTGCAATTATCGCAAAATATCAGCTTCAGCGTGTGGGAAAGATGCAGCCAGCAATACCAACATCCCTAACTATTACTGTCTATGGAGAGGAAAATGCTATCTAACTGAGAGCAGTCTGTACAGTACAGGAAGTGAGCTGAAAATGGCGTTCACAAGGCAATACAGTGAAATATATATAACATGGTCATGTGATTTTAGCAGCCAATAAGAGCCCTACACCTCAGCGATGCCGTTTTTGACACTTCTCTGTGCTCTGCACTGATTGGATGACCGCCAAAAGTGCAGAAAGGTGATTGGACGGCCGCCAAAAGTGCAGAAAGGTGATTGGATGGCCAGCAAAAGAGCAGAATGCCACTGAAAACTAAACTGAAAATGGCGTGTAGAACTAGAACTTTACTAGAACGAACAGTAAAATGTTTGGTTCAGTTCGAATTCTAAAGATTCAAGAAGTTCTACTAGAACTTAACTTTTCTAGAATGGTTCGATCAACACTAATGATCAGTCTAGAAAACAATATTTGGTCTGCACATCCCCCCAAATTTTTTTTTTTTTAAATGAGTATAGGTGCACAATGCTGTGGCAGCAACATACAAACACAATCCAATATCAGCAACACACTACTAGCAATAAAAACTATCATAAAGAACATCGGAATTTTTTCAAAAAGCTTTTCTTCTACTTTGAATACATGGAAAATTTTGGGGTTCTTAGTTTACATTTTTGATCAAACCTGCATAAGCCTACCTGCCATCTGCAAGACGATCTTAATACAGATGGGTACCTACTCTACTGTTTCCTCTCTTGGTGCCTGTTCAGATCTCCACATTTCAGGGAGAGAAGAGTCCAGCTACAAGTTACTTCAACAGTGATTTAAAAACCTTGCAGATGGCAGGTGGGCTTACACAGTTTTGATCAAAAATGTAAACTAAGAACCTCAAACTTTTCTATGTATGCTAAGTAGCAGAAATGCTTTTCCAAACATTCCTATGTTCTTTTTGATTGTCTTTGGTGCTAGCAGTGTGCTGCTGATATAGGATTGTGTTTGATTTTATATGATGGTATGATTTATTTATTACATTTTTAATATTAGGTAATGGGGCAGGAGGGCTGCATCTAACTTTTTAGATGCCTCAGTTGCTTTTGACTGCAGCGTCTACTACGCTCCTGAGTCCGCTCCATACTTCTCATCCTACATTTTGACATCCATGTCCCTACAAGGGGTTAAGTAATCATACCGTCTCTTTTACCTGCAGAGGGGAATAGAGGAAGCGCTTACCCCCCTTGTACACTGACTCTGTGTGAACACTTGACTCGCTCTACATCATTGTGATATATTATTCTTGACATTTAAGTCAGTGTGAACTTATTTACATCTGTTTGCTGTATTTATAGACATCGATCCTATGGCTGCTAGTTTTTATAGAAACTGCTGGATTTGGTTTAACAATTTCTATTTATGAGGCAAGTGTGAAGATATCTTTGACTTCGGGGGCAACATCATGATATCCTTATACTAAGATAAGACATGCCCTGTCCTGTGATACCTGATAACACATTCATTGATGGTAAAGATGAGGCCACAGACTAAAAGTATATAACATTTCAGGAAAATTTAAAGGGGCTGTCCCATAATACCAACCACTGTTCATATGTGGGGCCTCCTCAATCAATCAGTGGCTCTTTGTCTAGAAAACTTGGCAATCCCTAAGTTCCTCCATAAAGTACGTAAACACCCCTGCTACAAGAATTAATCAGTCGATAGCAATTTCATTTGACTATATAAACTCTCACATTAAAGGTGTTGCTTCCATCAAAGAAAGTCTTACACTTTCAACATTCAGCAGGTGATTTGGGAAACTTACTTCACATGGACTGCTATTCACAGCCAGCTTCAGGCTCCCACTTCCTGTTCAGGCTGTGGGCGGTTCTACAGCTTCAGGCTCACACCTCCTGTTGAGGCTGTGGGCGGTTCTACAGCTTCAGGCTCCCACTTCCTGTTCAGGCTGTGGACAGTTCTACAGGTTCAGGCTACCACTTCTTGTTCAGGCTGTGGGCGGCTCTACAGGTTCAGGCTCCCACTTCCTGTACAGGCTGTGGGCAGTTCTACAGGTTCAGGCTCCCATTTCCTGTTCAGGCTGTGGGCGGTTCTACAGGTTTAGGTTCCCACTTCCTGTTCAGGCTGTGGGCAGTTCTACAGGTTCAGGCTCCCACTTCCTGCTCAGGCTGTGGGCAGTTCTACAGGTTCAGGCTCCCACTTCCTGTTCAGGCTGTTAGAGGGACATTGATGATTGAGGGATCTAAACAGCAGGGCACAAGGTTTGACGTTTGTCCGTAAGAAACATAAACAAGCTCCTGTGCTGCTGATAAGACACAGCAGGGAGTAACATCACCATGCCGGCTAGGACTGGTTGGTTAGTTACCTATTAAAGCTTGTGTACAGAAGCAAGAGATAAGAACTGCTCTACTTTTGAAGGAAGCATAATCAGAACTGCAATGTATCTGTAAGAGTCTTTACGTGTTTAAAGCTAATAAATCTGGTGAGAATACCCCTTTGAGCTCTTTATTTGGTCTTCTAGTATGTCAGTATGTCAGTATCTCAGCATGTGATACCTTATAGAGTATCCACAGCAGTGGTGTCCTCAAGCTGTGCTCCTAATAGGTGCGTCACACATACAGGTCATAGCCTTACATCATAATTTATTTGAGTAGCAGGGACCTGACAACAAGGAAAATCTGATTGAAAAACCAAAATGGTGGTGTCAGCTACTGCTGCTTTCAGGTACAGGGGAATGAAAGACCAGTCAAAAGTGCGTGACCGGTGTGCAGGGGAGTCAACCTCGGGGCTTTAGACAATTACACAAGGAGCCTGTTGGTGATTGCCTCACTAGTAGGAGATGGTGCATCAAGGAATGCACACACAGTCAGTTTTCAATGGTGACCTCAAGAAGGCCTTACTCCGTAGAGGCACGCTTTGCTTGGCAGTTGCAGGGTCATATATAGAAAGCACAAAAAGTGTGGTGGTTCTCACAAGGAGGCTCATGTCTTAGTTCCAACAAGCTAAAGGTTCTGATGCAGTCTCCTCACAGTCCTTTAATTGGATTTTTTTATTGTCACTCCTTGGTCGGTCTCATCCTTGTCACCAGCAGGCATAATCCTCTACCCTTTATGATTGCCCTCATCACTCACATCTCTTTCACACATAGACCAAATGTCTCAGATTTATTTCCAGTGTTAATGCCAGCCTAGGTCCCTTTTGCCAAACACCCCCCCTCCCCCACCACCACATTATTATTATTAAACATTTTTATAACCTTAAAGGAACACTCCTTTTTTTCTCTTTTGCTTTATTAGAAATTGATTGTAGACACACAGTAGTGCCAGTAATGTTGCTCACCTGCAGCTGAATACAGGATTTCTCACTGCTGCCTCTGGGTCATGTGACCTGTGCTCAGAGTTGCTGAAATACACAGCATGGTGTGTTCCAGGGAATTGAATCTCTCTATATCTTCCTATGGGAGGTTCAAAGTCAGTCCCATAGGCATGCATAGAGACAAACTTCCTATCAGCATCATAAGCATTGTGTCTATCAGCCAATCAGAGTGCATGTCACGCGCCTAACAGAGACTGTTGCATCAGATAGAAATCCTGGATTCAACTGCATGTGAACCAAGTTACTGTGTATTCAGAAGCAATTTCTAATAAACTAAGGGGGGAAAAACCTGGAGCGGTCCTTTAAGTAACAAGGCCGCATATAAGTCTTAGGATAGGGTGAGTTATACTGCCCAACATAGCTAATAGGCAATGAAATTAGCTTGGAAATTGTAGTCTGGTTTCCCCAATGGGAAGTCAGCTGGGTCGCACCTAAAGAGTCTTCCTGAGATTAGGAGGACATGCATAAAAACTGTCTAGGTGCAAGCCTTTCTTTGTTGCCCATAGAATCCAATCAGAGATCATAGCAATTAATCAGAGCAGTCACAGCCCATATCAACCAATCAACCAATCTGAGCCCATAACAACCAATCAACCAATCAGAGCCCATAGCAACCAATCAACCAATCAAAACCTACAACAACCAACCAGAGCTCATAGCAACCAATCAGAGCCCCAAGCAACCAATCAGAGCCTATGACAACCAATCAGAGCTCATAGCAACCAATCAGAGCCCATATCAACCAATCAACCAATCTGAGCCCATAACAACCAATCAACCAATCTGAGCCCATAACAACCAATCAACCAATCAGAGCCCATAGCAACCAATCAACCAATCAAAACCTACAACAACCAACCAGAGCTCATAGCAACCAATCAGAGCCTATGACAACCAATCAGAGCCCATATCAACCAATCAACCAATCTGAGCCCATAACAACCAATCAACCAATCAGAGCCTATAGCAACCAATCAACCAATCAGAACCTACAACAACCAACCAGAGCCCACAGCAACCAATCAGAGACTATGACAACCAATCAGAGCTCATAGCAATCAATCAGAGCTCACAGCAACCAATCAGAGCTCATAGCAACCAATCAGAGCCCATAACAACCAATCAGAGCTCATAGCAACCAATCAAAGCTCATAGTAACCAATCAGAGCTCATAGCAACCAATCAGAGCTCCTCTTTCATTTCATATATTGCTCTGAAAAAAATGAAAAGGGAAATCGGCTTGGTCGTTATGATCTCTGATTGGTTGGTATGGACTCTGTTTAGTTTCTATGGGCTCTGATTGGTTGCTATGAGCTCTCATTGGTTGCTATGGAATCCGATTGGTTGCTATGAGCTCTGATTGGTTGCTGTGAGCTTTGATTGGTTGCTATGAGCTCTGATTGGTTGCTATGAGTTCTGATTGGTTGCTATGAGCTCTGATTGGTTGCTATGGTCTCTGATTGGTTGCTATGAGCTCTGATTGGTTGCTATGGGCTCTGATTGGTTGCTATAAGCTCTGATTGGTTGCTATGGGCTCTGATCGGTTGCTATGAGCTCTGATTGGTTGTGCTGTGTAGCTTATGATAGTTGCTATGGTGCTATCTGATTGGGTGCTATGGGCGCTGATTGGGTGCTATGGGCAACAAAGACTGTATTACATGTGGTCCCAGGTGTTACAATTTTTCGTCTTTCTTTCAAAGGTATATTTAAAGATAGTTGGTAATCTAATGGATCCATCATTTTTGCACTTTTGCATATAGCAAGCAGTCATTTACATAGACAGTATCTGTTAACATTTTCTTTCTGTGCCAAATAAATGTCAGTTACAAGAGACAGCAGCCCCCACACATGGTGGTCTTACCTAAAATAGACTTATTTTAGCA
This sequence comes from Phyllomedusa bahiana, assembly GCA_025379985.1. Taxonomy (NCBI): domain Eukaryota; kingdom Metazoa; phylum Chordata; class Amphibia; order Anura; family Hylidae; genus Phyllomedusa; species Phyllomedusa bahiana. Next base: position 31,099 of record JAODAL010031806.1, read on the forward strand.
ATCTGTTAAAATTTAATTGGTGACAAAACAGTTCTCAAAATATCCCTGAGAGCTGGGGGATGTTCCGACTTTTCCTCTCTAGATAACCATCTGCAGCCTGAAATTTATTGTATATAATGTGTGTTGCTGCCTACGAAGGAGGGTTTTATAGCCCAATATGTTACCTGTCGTTATGTTTTCCAAATATAGCCATATAGCAGGGATGGAGGTATTATATGTGCAACCTGTGCAGCTGCACGGGGGCCCGGTGTCCTGACCCAATGCAAATAAGGCTACGTTCCACATGGCTTATTGCGTATAGTATGCGTCGCAATACGCCGTGTGTCTTGGAACCACGTGCTGATCAGCATGTAATTCCAAAGCACGGGGGCCGGCCGAGTGCCAGCCCCATAGACATGCATTGTCAGCGGCGTGTCAGTTCTCCGCCAGCCCGTACAATACGATCATATTGTATGCACGGGGGGACGACGCGTAATCCATAGCTCTCTATAAGAGCTATGAATTACCGTAATTGTGGCGCGTATTCCGCCACGTATTAAGTGCAATACGTGGTGAAATACGCGCACAATTACGCGAGATAATAAGCCATGTGAACATACCGTTATGCTATGTTCACACGATGTACTGCGGCGGGTTCAGTACGCTCCACAGTCTTTCAGGAGCTCGCGATAATACGCGCGTACTCCCGCAGCGCAGGCGGGGGGGGCCCTCATTGACAATCATTACTCGCGACGCGTATTGGCCGCAAGTAGTTGACATGTCACTTATCTCCCCGCGCGTACAATACGATCATATTGTATGCGTGGGGAGAGGAGGCGTAATCCATAGTTCTCTATGAGAGCTATGGATTACCGTAATTTCGACGCGCATCTCACCCGTATTGGAGCGCAAATACGCGGCAAAATGCGTGCCGAAATCACCCCGTGTGAACATAACCCTAACTGTGCTATGTACTGTCCATGGCAGGACTATGATAGAAGAGGATAGAAGAGAAGTATTGAGGGATTTTCTAGCAAGGAGGTGTTGTATGATTAGCAGCACTCACTCAATTATCAATTGCAAAGGTTCGTATTCTTCACAGGGGCGCTGTGTTGTCATTGACCACATCTGTATAATTGTATATTGTACTTAGTGTCATTTATGGATGCAACTCCCTTTATAGATCCCTTATACTATCCACTGTTGTCTCTAAGGGTATAACTATGGGGGTGTGAATGTCCTGGATAGTTTTGCATTTCCAATCTGGGTCAATGTCAATTAAGACCTGAATCTAAGCAAAAACAAAAAAAAAGGAAAAACAAAAATGGGACCCTCACTCTAACCTAGGAATAGGCTTAAGGGGTTTACTTACCACAATAATTAGCTTTAAGTATGTAGGCAAAGGTTAATAAAGACTATTACCAGAAACATTGCGGTTCTAAATTTGCTTCATTTCAGAGTTAGAGCAGTTCTTATCCCCTGCTTGTATACACAAGCTTCCCTAGGTAACCGACCATCTCTCTCTCTCAGCTCTCATTGCTCCAGCTGCCGCAGCCAGGCTGGTGGCCACTTCCTGCTGTGTCTTATCAGCAGTAAAGGAGCTTATTTATCTTTGTTACTGACAAACATTTACCCTTTAGAGCTCTGTAACCTTCTGCTTAAACCCTTCTATAAGCAATGTGCCTCTAACAGGCTCAGCTAGTAACAGCAGAGCTGAAAGGTCAGTCACTGCCATAGAATTGCTTACAGTCTGAACAGGGAGCCTGAGACTGGCAGTGAAGAGCAGGCTCTGTGAAACAGCATGGTGAGAACATCCTTTAACCCATTAACAACTGCCCAATGCCCGGCCGCCAAAAGATGTTGCTGCAGACAGAGGGGGTTTGTGGCTCTCAGCACCACAACTGCGCTAGGAACAGACATGTAGTTAACGGCTCAGTTCCTGGAGCAGTCTCTGTGAATGTCAGGAACTGGAGAAAGCCGCGCTCTGTGACCGGAGCATGATCAAAGGACATGTCCCTGCTCCATTGGGCCATCAGGATTGCCAGTGCCTAATAGAGCCAAGGGAATGTCTATTCAGTCAGCCCTGGGGACCAAGAGTAGCTCCAGGGCTGTCTGCATAGTAATCTGCGGTCAGGGCACACTGTGTGTTGCCCTGCAAGCAGCTTATGTCATGCTGACAGAGTGTAATGTATTAGCATACAGAAGTGTAAAGAAAAAGAAAGTACAATATTAATACATTATTAGTAAAAAAAAAAAAGTTAACATTTAATAGTTTAAAAAGTTAAAACAGGAAAACAGAAAATAGATAATATAACTAAAATATGTTTTAAAAAATGATTGTGCATACATTACACAGACAGAAAAAACACCCCACACATATAAGGTATCCACATGACCCAAATAACTTGTAGAACTAAACTAACAGGTCATTTGGTGTGAAATGTGAATGGTGTAAAAAAAATTAAAAAAACAAATGCAGGAAAACACTATTGGAGACACGTATGAATGGGGCTGCACCAGAGGTCTGGCGTCTTTTCAAGACAAGAACTAGCACAGCTCCGTTCGCTCTATTTTTAACCAGGCACACTCCAATATCAGGCGCATTACAGAGCGCCCGCGGCACTTCGTAATGCACCTGATTTTGGGGGGGCGTGCGGGTGGTAGGGCGCACTACAGCCGTGCGAAGCTGCACATTTATAGCTTTATTATGGCAAAACCAGGTGCATTACTGCTGGAACAGGTAGAGCACTTTAAAAGTGTTTTACCTGAGCCGGAATTGTCACTTAGCAGCTAGAAAGTGCTAAATCTATGACCCACAGTAGAACAGGTTCATAGATTCAGTCGCATTCTATGCTACCAAGTCGCGCAAAAAAATGGCAGCAAAAATCGTACATGTCATCTTTTATGTTCATGCTGCTGCAAAAAAAATAAACTTATATGTAAACTTAAACTACGCCTCCCCCCCCCCAAGATGATTGAATATAACAGGTCCGCGTGCACCTGGGTCACTGAAATGAAGGTGGTAAAGGTAGGCAAATCAAATGACTGTTATAAATCATATTTTATATCAAATTTATATCATCTATAATCCACTATGATAATGCAGAGCTTGCATCTCTAGCCGCTTGTATTTCAATGTCTTATTGACATAATGTCTCCTTGTTTCTTGGGTACAAAGTCACAAGTCTGTTTAAACTTCTGCTGATTTAATCTTATGCTTCGGTTGCAACGTCCTCAGTATATGCTTTTGGCTTATCCCCCTGTCTACAAGAGGTGTTTTTGTGTATTTTGCTTTAAACCTTGAAGCCGGCCTCCCATGGCAAAAAAGTAAGGTGAACAAATAACACCTGCAATTTTTTTTTTAAGCTGACACAGCATTAGGTCCTGTCCGCCATTTTGTTTAAATAATCTATAAAGCTGTCAAGCTGGGGGTAAAAAAACAGATGCTCTGTACCAGTGTAAGGGACGTCTACACAGTGTAGTTCCCTGTGAGTTCTCGGTCTTCGCCATTTCAGCTTATCATGGCTGATGTTCGGACTCGACAGCTCCATCTTTTCCATTGGGCACACTAGGCAGTTGCCCAGAAGCCCCGCAAACATTGGGGACCTAGGTTGTGAATGGATCCCTGGGGCGAGTCTGCTTATTTAGCTGTTTTTCTATTCTTAGAATGTATAAACAGTTAAAGGGATTTTGCCATGAAGTAAAATTGACGTGGGAAGTTAAATAAACTAAATAATAAGCATTTTCGCCATTCATTATTATTAAAAATTCTGCACCGTTTTTGTCTTAGTTGCTCCTTTAGTGATCCATTGTTTACAGCTTGTCTCCAGGGGATACGACCAGGGCTGAGAGCCTTTGCTTGATACACCATTATTATATATGGTATTGTAGGTGGTGGGCTCTCTTACATATTTTGTTTTTGGGCTCAGGAGCTTCAAACTACGCAGCCATCTGTCTCATATTGTAATCATAGGTATTAGAAATATCCTGTATACTTAGTTCTGTGTATGTCTCAGTAGATCCGTCATTATCTCTATTTTTGTTACAAACTTATTTTTGGCTGTACCGCAACTTTCTGCAGCAGGAACCTCTCCCCGCTGCTCTGTTTGCTGTAGGATACCTACAATGCTTAGTCACACCCTTGTATCAAGCCCCACCCCAGGGCCATCTTTTCCATTGGGCACAGTAGGTAGCTGCCCAGAGGCCCCACAATTATGGGGTCCCAGGTGGTGAATGTTTGTCCCAGGAATACAAAAAATATAACCTGTATCCCTTGGTTGGCTTTGCTTGTTTGTGTGTTTTTATGACGTGCAAACAGTTAAAAACCATAGTGGAGAAGGGAGCCAAAGGCTCCCTGCCCTGCCAATTAGTCTTGTATGCTGCCAGTGTCCAGACAAAAGTGTCGTGAAAATATGAGTGTGTTTGGGGGTGGCAAGAAGCATGACCTAGTGTTCTGTCATGTATTTAGGCAGGGCCCACTGCAGTGTTATGCCCTGTAAAGACGGCTCTGCCCCACCCCTTTGACATATGCTTGCTGAAATTAAAAGGGATCAAGGAGAAGTAGACATCTGTGTACTTTGCAAGTTTTCTACGATGCATAGTTTAGTTCAGAAACTCCAGAAAATCCTGGAGACTGACAAAGGCTGCCGGCAAGTTTTTATTCAGTTTCACCAGTGTTGTTCATTTTCAGGCTTACTGTTCCTTCAGGTTGTATTACGTACAAAATGATGAATTCATAGAAATCACACACATTGCATCAAACCAATCACTGTCAAGCACACCATCTTCATTATTGCTCCTTTATGGCTATAAAACAATAAAAATGTATATACTAGTAGCTAATATGTTACATACATGGTACCTCCCTTTCAACATAGTAGGTTGTAGACCCTTAATATATGACCCTTATATGACCACATATTATGCTCCTCTTTAGATGGTAGATTTCCTGGCTTAGGTGTAACATTTTAATCTCACATAGTGCTACTTAGGGCTAAAAGCAACAGATCAATAGCCAAAGATAAGTAAATTGATTGACTTTCTAAGATGCATCGAGATCGAAAGAGAAATCTAGAAAGACAGCGTGTCATGTATTGGGACATGGATCAGCCATATATACTGTATTACTTAGAATAGAAAATGTAAAATTCTATGAAAAATAATTCAATTATGAAAAATAAACATTGTAATGTTACATATAAGAACAGATATAATATATTATATGATAATGAAAGTTGTCTGTGACTTTAGTTTAACATCATGCTCATCTTCTATCAAAACATAGACCTAAACGGTTAACAAATATAGTTTCTAAGGACGAAAAAAGACAGACGTCATTCCACTTCAGCCTATTGTCCTATAGTGTTGATCCAGAGGAAGGCAGAAACCCCCATGAGGTAGAAGCCAATTGTCCTCATTTTAGGGAAAAATTTCTTCTCAACTTCAATCTGGCAATCAGAATAAATCCCTGGATCAGCAACCCTTCACCATGCTGTTTCACAGAGCCACAAGCAGCTTCAAACTCACACTTCCTGGTAAGGCTATGGGTGGTTCTATAGCAGTGACTGGCATTTCAGCTCTGCTATCCGTAGCTATTCCTGTAAGGGGCTGATTACACGGCACAGGACAAACACCGGTCGGTTTATCCGACTGGTATTTGAATTGTTTTTGTGCCGTGCACACGACTAGTGGAGAAAAGCCCTCCCCCTTCACATAGACATGTTCTTCTGCCACTCGAAAACCGGAAGGAAGAATGAACATGTTCTATGTTTTTCGGACAGCCGGCAGTCTGAAAAACCGCCGGGCGGAAAACCCGTGCAGTGGGGACTGCTGCGCAGGTTTTACATAGAGGCCCGTGTTAAAAGTTTTCACCCGGTTTGCAGACGGTTTTCAAAACCGAACACCGTCTGAAAAAACGGATGAAAATCCGTGCCATGGGGACTAGGCCTTACACTGACATGAGTGCAGGAGGTTTATAATCTGTAGTGCACAAAGCTATTGATCTCTAAGCTTTAAAATTTGTCATAAAGTCAGGTAAACAAACTCCTTTGCTAGAGATAAGACTTTGCAAGTAGTGACTCACCATGGTCGAATTGACTGACTAATGGCAGGTAATAAAAACAAGAGAGAGCAGAGACAGATGGGTGATAACCTAGAGAAACTTGTGTACATTAGTAGCAGATAAAATCTTCTTTATCTCCTGAACAAAGCAAAATCAAAACAGCAATGTATTTGGTAATAGTCTGCAATTATATTTCCAAACATGTTAAAAGCTAATCACTGTGGTGCGAAAAACGCCTTCAATGAGCCCAACATACTGCAGTCATTACTTTTCTTGACACATCTCTATAGTGGTTTAAACTTAAATTTACTCGCACAATGTTCAAATTCCCCATAGACACCCTTAAATTATAGAATTTGGTCTTTCTGCAGCCAACACAAGGCAAAGCTCAACGTTTATGGGTTTATACAGCTAGTACTGAACTACAAAACTAAAAAAATGCAATCACTACTTGGAAACTGAAACTAGAATGTATTTTCCTAATAGAATTTTGTTTCCTTTTGTCAAAAATGTATTAAAAATGTATTAAGCATTCGCCTCTAATGACAAGTATTATTCCTGTGTGAATCTGTCAGTGTATCTGTATTTCACTCTAAATATCAGGTATAGTGTAAAATGTAATGACTTTATATATGTTTACATATGCGGTAGAAATGCTTGGATTAATTCATTTGAGACAGCAATCCAGTGTTGCAAGAACCTGCCCCTATTGGGTTAGATCAGCGGTCCCCAACCTTTTTTCCACCAGGGACCGGTTTGATGCATGACAATTTCTCCACAATCCAATGGGGGGCGTGGTTATTGGGGGCGTGGTTATTAGAGGCGGGGTTATGGAAGGGGTTGGATGTTTAAAATCACACATACAAAAAAAGAACCCAACAATAAACTGTATACTGTGTCATTTAGGGGTATACTATGGGGTAACCAGTATTTTACTAATAATGCTGACCCACAGAGCTGACAATCAGTCTGCAGTAGTATTGATCAGCATTATACATGTATATAATATGTAATCAGCTCTGTCATTACAGAGATTTATGCCCCCTGTAGTCATTAGATATATATGCACCCTGTAGTAATGGTAAATATATGGCCTCTAGTAAAGATAAATCCATATAGGCCCTCTGTAGTAGAAGTAAACAAATATAGGCCCCCTGTAGTAATAATAAATATATGGCCCCTGTAGTGATAAATTCATATATAGCCCCCTGTAGCTGTAATAAATTCATATATGGCCCCCGTAGTTATAATAAATTCATATATATCCCCTGTAGTTATAGTAAATTCATATATGGCCCCCTGTAGTTGTAATAAATCCATACATGGCCCCTGTAGTTGTAATAAATTCATATATGGCCGCTGTAGGCAGCCAAGCTAGTGAAATAAAAAAAAAAAAAAAAGAAAACAAGAAAAAATTTACTCACCAATACCCAGATCCCCTGCAGAGCTGCTTCCTCCAGGAGCCCGCGTCCAGCGAGACCGTGCGGCGCAGGGGGTGTGACGACACCTCTGCATCATCCCCCTGCGCCGTTGATCTGTAGATGCGGAGCTCGGTGAGCGTCATATCTACAGCGATAGGGAAAGCAATGATGGTAATGACCCCCCAGCTTACTGTAGTGTGTAGGTCTGCGGGCGGAACACAACACCGCGAGAGCAGATCGACCACGATGATAGTCAACGGCAAGCCGCATCAATTTAGTGTTTTTTTGGTTTTTGTTATTTTATAAAAGTTTACTTTTTGCTCCATGGTGCTTCTGGTCTAGCAAAGAACCAAATGTGGTGTAGCACCTGGTCCCAGACACAGGCATGAAAGAGCTGAGTTAGACTGAAAGGCACCGATATTTCATAAGGATTTATGGGAGAACAGTTCATAACAGGTCCTCCCCGGTTGCATATTTTAAAATATGAAACTTTCCACACGTCCAGCTGTCACTCCCGCATTCGTAGGGTGCTCCGGAAGGGAGTAACGCACAGGTTGGGCCCCGAATGGCGCAGGACAGCCATGTGTGGTACCAGGTCGTAGCTCAGGCCCATCCAGTTCTGATGGTATCACTGGCTCAGTTCTGTGCCAATGCCCTGCCCCACTATGACCCATTTTGTGTTCCAGCCAAAAAACTGCATGGACCAAGAGCGAGGAGTGTGCAGGCCGTCCCAGGGGTGTGGGTGGGTGTAACAGGGGGTGCGACATGAGCTGTCTCAGTACTGTTATAAGCCGAAGCCCAGGTGTGCCTATTGTCATTTCTATTGGGAGGGGTTACGCCGAGCGTACAGGAGCGTCCAGAACCAGCAGGTCACGTTCAACCCAGTGTAGGCCAGCACAAGGCTAACCTAAGGTAAATAGACACATCTTGCTGCCTCTTTGTCTGTAAACACATCCATATTTGCACCTCTGACCAATATCTGTATAGTATTGTCCCTATGTATATATTGTTTGTCTAGTGCACCCTCCAAGGTGATTTAAATCTATGAAATTTAATCTGGGCTGGTTTGTTGTCTTGATCATCGATCTCACCTGCCGTATTCTCGGTCTTTAATATATAGCTACCCCCACCGCTGGTTCCTGGCCTTGTTGTAAGTCGGTAACGGACCGGTCTTATAACCAATGAGGAACTGGTGGAAGTTTACTACACTGATAGAGCTCTGTTTAAGCAGCGTGGGTAAACAGGTGTCTCCCAGCCATTCAGGGTTGTGGGGTATCCTCTCGCACCCCCTGGGTCTTCCTGTGCCCATGTGGACAGGGGTTAACTGTGAAACCATATCCGGCTGACCTTGTGCACCCTTAGGAGGAGCACAACATCACGAAACACCCCAAGTCAGGCCATCAACTGTAGAGTGGGTCCCGGCGGCGGGTTTTTACTGATAGCAACACGTACTAAATGAACAGGGCTGCGCCAATTTTCTGGTGTAGCTTTGAGCCAAAAAACCTGTCTTAGCCCCTGTCCGACCCCAAAGTCTAGCTCATGCTGCATTATACCTGACACTTTTGTATGCACCAATTCTATGGGGGGGAAGTGTCGCACCAGATTTGTATGACGCGCCACATTTATGAATCTGTCACAACAAAATGTGGCGCAAAACTGTCCTACGAATCCATACCAATTTCATAGTGGCGAGGCTGACGCAAATATTGCTGCATACACTCTATGCGTCACTTTGTGGCCCATAAATGTGTCTCACAATGGCGCACATTTATAAAGTGCTTTTACACATACTGATGAAAGCTACACTAAGTTACTGAGAAGTATGACTGTCGAGGTGGTGTCACTTTTCATACATGAGGCCCTTAGTGTTAGGATAATCATCAGGGACTACCTAAATGGAATTGCTTGGATTCAGGTAGAATTTGACATTGACCCAATTCTGAAGTGCAACACTACTGGTAAATGCCCGGAGTCAATTAGGTGCAGAAAGGTGATTAGACAAGCCAATGCTCATCTTCTGAATCCTATTATAGAAATAAAAAAGAACCTTATATGCGTCAGAGTAAGTATGCTCTTTGGTAAGATGAGGGGGATAACATAGACAAAACATTCATGTTACTCTTTCCCCTGGAGTCATCTTCAGTTCTACAAAGACAAGAGGAGGATCACAGATCACACATCCTTCCCCTAAGGGCCTGTTTACACGGCAATGGACAAATAACGGTCTGTTTATCCGACCGGTATTTGTCCTGTTTTGCGGCCGTCCCCATGGCTGCGGGGGGCTGGCTTTTCTCCGCGATAAGCGGAGAAAAACCCTCCCCCTTCCCATTCACATGCACATATTCCGTCCGAAAACCGGACGGAAGAATTAACATATTCAATGTTTTTCGGGCAGCCGGCAGTTTGAAAAACCGCGGGGCGGAAAACCCTTGCAATGGGGGCTGCTGCACAGGTTTTCCATAGAATCCCGTTGTGTTCGTTTGCGGACAGTTTTTCAGACGGTCCTCAAAACCGCAAACCGTCTGAAAAACCGTCCGCAAACCCGTGCCGTGGGGACATGCTCTAAATGCAGGGGCGTAACTACCGGGGTAGCAGGGGTAGCAGTTGCTACGGGGCCCCTGCGCTTAGGGGGGCCCCGGGGCAGCTGCTACTCTGCGTCCGCTACCCGGTAATGCCGCTCCTGGGCCCCGCCGGCAGTGAACTTAACAGTTCACTGCGGCGGGCGGGGAGCTGCGGGCCCAGTGCCCTACTCCCTCAGAACGCCCGGGCCCCCCGGCCCGAGCGTTCAGAGGCAGCGCTGCTCGGTAGTAGCAGGACGGAGCGCCGATCTCTCCGCTCTGTTACTTCCCCCTGCCAGCCCTCTGTGGTCACGTGGGCGCACGCGTGGGCGTCACATCACCGCGCCGCCCGCGCTGAGCGCAGAGGGTGCAGGGGGAGCAGCAGAGCGGAGCGAGCGCGCATCGGGGGAGCGTGGACCGAGGTGATAAGTTGTTTCTTATTTTTTCTACCCCCATATGCCTGCCTATACCCCCCCAAGAGGCCTGCCAATAGCCCCCATATCCTGCCTATAGCCCCCATATGCCTGCCTATACCCCCCCATATGCCTGCCTATAGCCCCCCATATGCCTCCTATAGCCCCCCATATGCCTGCCTATAGCCCCCCATATGCCTACCTATACCCCCCCATATGCCTGCCTATAGCCCCCATATGCCTGCCTCTACACCCCTATATGCCTGCCATATACCCCCACAAGCCTGCCTGTATACCCCCACAAGCCTGCCGGTCTACTTATATGGGGCCCCTTTAGCTACCTAAACCCTACCTAATGGCCCCTATAGCCTACCTAAAACCCTGTCTACCTGTATGGCTCCCTATAGCTACCTAAACCCTGCCTGCCTATATGGGCCCCTCTATTGGCTACCAAACCCTTGGCCCATTTGGGGTTTCACCGCAATGACAATAACGGTCTGTTTATCCAGCCGGTTTTGTCCTGTTTGGGCCGTCCCAATGGCGCGGGGCCATAGCATTAGCTACGGGTGCAGGTGCTGGAAAAGTCAGGATTCTAAGATATTTGTGTCTAAATCTGCAGGGACAAGTGGTCGGGAGATGTCATCAAGATGGCGGACTGGACCGGATGCAGAACAAAAGAGAAAGTCAACGACTGGTCAGAGAAACGTCACCTGTGAGTCACAAGATATAACTACACTGTAATCACTTATATGTCTGCACAGGCTGTGTACACTTCTATCTACCACTATGGTCCACTGTTGGAGTATATACAGTCTGCAGAGCCTGTGTACACTGCTGTCTCCTATTGGTCTGTATGGAGGTTATATACAGCCTGCAAGCCTGTACATGTGCTCACTAGGTCACTGTTGGTGTTATAACATCTGCAGCCTGTGTACCTGCTGTCTACCACTATATGGTCACTGTATGGAGGTAATATACAGTCTGCAGAGCCTGTGTACATTGTGTCTACCATTATATGGTCACTGTATGGGGCTAATATACAGTCTGCAGAGCCTGTGTACACTGTTGTCTACCACTATATGGTCACTGTATGGTGGTTATATACATTCTGCAGAGCCTGTGTACACTAGTATATACCACTTTATGGTCACTATATTATTATATATTATTATTATTAGACAGTATTGGTCTTTGTGTACTGATCAGTAATAGTGTAGGTATTATTCAGTCACTATGTGGTGGTAATTTGTGGTTGTGTTCTGGCGGTATAATCAGGTCCTTATGTAATAGCGTTATTGGTAATGTTGGTCTTGGTATAGTGGATTTGATTGGTAGCAGTATGATGGTGAGATGTATGGTGAGATATTTGCCCCTTGTATTATCTACATTATCTAACAGCATGTCCTGGTACATGGTCGTGGTCAGGGAGGGGGGGGGCCCCCATCCAAAAGTTTGCTATGGGGCCCTGGCTTCTCTAGTTACGCCCCTGCCTAAATGTGAAGCCTGAGAGCTCACTCTCCTAATGTAAGTATATGCAGAATGCACTTTAACTTACTATACCTCATGCTAGAATGTGGCTGTAGCTGCAAAGGGCACATTTCCAGTTACATTCCAGTTGGAAATAAAACCACTCAGTACATATCTCCTATATCCTTGGCTACTCAAGTGCTTGCCTGCCCGGATATATGGGTAACATCCTTGGCTGTAAAAGGACTGAAGGGATTTTCCAATTTGGAAAAATCATGACTTGTTAGAATGGTTTTTTGACAAAGACGACAAGGTGATTACCTACTGGGGCACCCATTGATCAGCTGCAATGTGTACAGCGCCACCACAGGTGAATTTAAGAATTACACAGTGCTCGTTCGTATCAATGGATCGTGTATATAATGTAGGATAGGAAAGTTCCTCCAGAGCAAAAAAATGCTCTTTATAACCACACGTCACTAAGAATTCACTAGACAGGCATCTGAAAATGAGCCTTCTATACTTTATAAGCAATTTAAAGATGAATCCTTTATTTACATAAAAAAATTATGACAAAGTGTAATAGGAGGGGCACATCTCTCCTTATGGAGAGCACCAGTTAAGGTGTGTAGTGTTTTGTTTTGCCTTTTAGCCCACTACTCAGCATCTGCATATCACAAGGCATTATGGGAAAGGAGCTGGAAAGCTCACTGCGCCCTCTATAGTGAGCTTTCCAGCTCCTTTCCCATAATGCCTTGTGATATGCAGATGCTGAGTAGTGGGCTAAAAGGCAAAACAAAACACTACACACCTTAACTGGTGCTCTCCATAAGGAGAGATGTTCCCCTCCTCATACCCAATCATTGCCTCCCACCAGTCAAGCCAATATCGCTCTGCTCTACACTGATGAGGGGCAAAACCCCGAAACGCGTATGTAGATGAGCAATATTGGCTTGACAATTATTCCTTTTTGCTTCTCAAAGATTCAGTGAATCAGAAGTAAATTGAGGATTTGTTACAACCTATAGAGGGCGCAGTGAGCTTTCCAGCTCCTTTCCCATAATGCCTTGTAAAGTGTAATAGGTCAAACCATTTATTTCAAATAATAAAGCATTTTAGTAGTATATTTATATTGTAGGACAAGTTGCCTTTTTAAGACTTGACAACACTTGATAACATTCTTTGAGATGATGGCAAAAGATGTCATTCTAGTTTATGTTGGCTGCTTTCTGAAGATGAAGAAAGAACTTCTAAGTCTTAATGGCATCGACTATAAATCTAGCAGTGTCGTCATTCCTTTGTCTAGTCTAGCCTCTGACTAAGATATATCCAGTAGTAAACTTGTCCAGATGAGTTGTGCTTCCCTCGTTCCTCCACCCTGGAGATTTCACAAGCAAATACCTAGCTCTGAAGTCCTAGTTCTTCTCTGATTAGTGGATTAACTCCACACTTAAACATCCCGCTGATAATGAACATTAACATATTCAACAAACTGATAACTATGGAGCAGTTTTATGGAGTGGATTGGACCCCAAGCTCCCAGGCTGGAACAACTGATATCACAATGTCAAGTCTTACAGCATACTTTGAAGAGGTTGCCCAACTGGGTTACTAGGGTGTTTGGATGTTGAGTCAGCACTCAGTTCCCACTCTACTAGGCACAGGACATAGTCATTGCACAGATAAGTTTCTGTTCTGGAGGACTGGACATCTATGATATGGTTGGCCATCATTTTGAGCATGCTTCATGTAGTACTACAGTACATTTCCCCTGCAAAGCCCACTTCAGAGGGGAATGTGTGGCCACCTGAATCTTTCCACAGTGATATCAGTTGCTGATGGGGGTTTTGTAAGGTTAAATGTGAGATGTCTTGCAATTTAGAAGTTTAACCCCTTACCGACACATGACATATGGGTGCTGGTAAGGTCCTTTGTAGTGGGCTCACTCAGTAAGTCTATATAGAAGACAGGTGCTGGCTGCTAATTGCAGCTGTTTAACCCTATAGACTCTGTGGGGATGGTGGCCAAGGCATCGCAACGAATGAGAAATGGTGCCGTGCACCATTCCACATTGAGATTGGCACTGAGATGTGGCGAGTTCACGGGATGCCGATCCATTAACATGGGAGCTGGAAACCTAATGAAGACTTTCCATAGCCGCCATGTTTTTCATTCTGTAACTTCCTGCTCCAATTGCCAAAATTGTGTATTATTTTTGTCATATGGCATCTCCTAAAAATCGGAATAAAAACTGATCACAACGTTGCATCGATCCCCAGACGGTACCAATAAAACCTACTCTTCAGCCTGCAAAAAAAATGTATTTCACCCCAATTAGAATTTTTCGGTTTCCCAGTATATTCTATGATATGGTCAGTGACACCATTAAACAAAGTCGTCTTGTCCTGCAAAAACAAAAATCTCATGTCTATGTAGATTAAAAAAATAAAAAAATTATGGCTCTTTGAAGGTGTAGAGAATTAAAAGAAAATTAAGAGCCATACTATGACCGACTGTCAGGAAGGTGTTTAAAACTTGTCCAAGACACTCAGAGCTTGAGGTGAAGGTCAACTGTTAAGATTAGACATTCATGTACTGTAGGATGGAACAGGTTCCTGTGGCTGTTTTAACTTCTAAGTCCTTGGGTATTGCCAGTTCACCTTTGGTAAAGCCAAACGGTCCAAAACTTAGGCTGAGTTACGTTTATATCAAAATTAAATATACTGACTCGAAAACTGTCAACATTTTTGCTCCGCTCGAACTGATTTTTTTTGCAATTTTTACCACTCATCAAATCAGAAGGTCACATCGTAGCAAAACAACCGTTCATTTTTATGTCAAGTACTTATCAAAGCTGGAAAATCATCTGTTTTCCATTTCATGAACTATTAAAGTTCCTATTATGGAACCATATGTCCACCAATTAAAAGGCCAATGAATCCATCAACTAAGAAACTTCAGAGGCCAATTCTATGGGCCTTATGTATGAAAAGTGTCTAGCAGTAAGACTGTCCTTGTTGCCCATAGCAACCAATCAGTGCTCATAGCAACCAATCAGTGCTCATAGCAACCAACCAGAGCTCATAGCAACTAATCAGTGCTCATAGCAACCAACCAGAGCTCATAGCAACCAATCAGAGCCCATAGCAAGCAATCAGAGCCTATTGCAACCAATCAGAGCTCATAGCGACCAATCGGAGCTTATAGCAACCAATCAGAGCTCATAGCCACCAATCAGAGCTCATAGCAACCATTCAGAGCTCATAGCAACCAATCAGAGCCTATATCAAGCAAACAGAGCCCACAGCGACCAATCAGAGCTCACAGCAACCAATCAGAGCTCATAGTGACCAATCAGAGCCCATAGCGAGCAATCAGAGCTCATAGCGACCACTCAGAGCTCATAGCAACCAATCAGAGCCCATAGCAACCAATCAGAGTTCACAGCAACCAATCAGAGCCCTTAACTACCAATCAGAGCTCAGCTTTTATTTTGTCCAGAGACCTGTATGAGAAGAAAGCTTAACTCTGATTGGTTGCTTTTGGTAACAAATACAGTCTTATTGTTAGACAGTTTTCATACATAAGGTCGTATATGTTGATTATTAGTTTAGCATCTGTTGTCTCACTCATATAATACAGTGGTCTCCCTCGAGTTAAAATGGAGTCAGGATACTATGGGCGACATCTATGATTTATGGTGCGTAGACGCCAATTTTGAAGCGCATTATAATAGTGTAGAATGCGCCCGAATTTATTAACCTGCTCTACAGCGAGTCATAAATCAGGCGCATTCTAGCGCGGAGACGACATTTCTGGCTCAGGTAAACCACTTTGAAAGCAGCTTTCTCTCTAAGAACGCACTTTATCTGGATTAGTATCTGCTACATTTTCATTATTCCTCATCTTGCAGTATCTTGGGGACATTTGGGGACTTTGGGACCAATTATCAGTTTTCCATAGAGTTATGGTTTCAATATACAATGGTCGCCCTGTAACCAATTCATATTGTATGTTGAGGAAGAGATGTACTTTATGGAAACAGGGGGCATTTTTCTGGTCACTGCATAATTTCAAAAAGTAACTATTCTTAAGAAAGGGAATGAAACAGAAAGTTTGTAGGGGATGATGGATTCTGACTTACAGTCCATCAGAGAGTTCGTAACCTCTTGTTATGTGTTATCCAATTGTAGTACATCATCAGCCTCCATTAAACGAATGATCACTTGAGGATTTATATATAGAATCCAATACACTATATGTCAGGGTAATATATAACAGTAATGCAAACTGCAGGAAACAAGGCACCTGACAATACATCCTGAGAGTGACATTGACGACACTTGTCCTTATAACGAGGCTTAGCTTGGAACTCCAGAGTCTCAAAATGTATAACAGGACCTCCGCCTACCATGAGTCATTTATAATACTGATGCTTCTTATGTGGTAGACCCTTAAAGGGAATGTGTCATCAAAAATGACTTATTGTTTAACTCACATTTTTATGTTAAACACATTTTTTAAGAATTTTTGGTTATATATTTTTTTTAACTTTCCATATCACTTTCAATATTTTTTAATAATTCTTAAGTCCTGCAGTTTAAACTTTGGCCACTAGGCCTAATAATAGTCTGACACTTCCTGTTCTGTACAGAAAGATTCCCAGTTGTCTGCTCATTATCAGCACAAAGAGGGTCAAACTGAAAAGAGACACCAGGATCCACCAGTCACAAGAGGAGATAGTCACAGTTCACCCTTTCACCTCCCTGCACACTGACTTCTTCCCAGGTCACAGCACATGCCTAGAAATCTCTCCTATAGAAATCAATGGGACTGAGTTAGTCTTAAGTCTCCTATGTGCATGAAGCTACTGTAAAGCATCTCTCTGACTGCTGTTAAAGCAGTCACAAGCCTA
>JAODAL010031807.1:0-47910 GCA_025379985.1 Phyllomedusa bahiana
ATGTTTTGGACCGTAAAAAAATTTCCCAAACATTTTTTTTTTTTTAAAATTTGCGCCGGGCGCATTTTGTGCGCCAATAACTTTTTTTTACTAACACCTACGGACCATGAGGGGGCATTTTTTGCGGCTGAAGTGAAATTTTTTATCGCTGCTTTTTAATGCATCGATTTTTTGATCATTTTTATTCCTTTTTTTTTAGTGAGTAAAATGACCAAAAAAAAATTTTGGCGTTGGAATTTTTTTCTTCTAGGGTTTTTAGCGTACGGTAAAGATTTATATTTTTATAATTGGACTTTTTCGGCGGCGATACCAAAAATTGAACTTTTTTATTTTTTTAATGATTTTTTTTGTAAAATGGAAAGGGGGGGGGGGGTGATTTGAATTTTTAAAAATTTTTTTTTTTTTGTACTTTAAAACTTTTTTTTTTTTTTTACTGAAACATTAGGCCACCTATGGTACTTACCACTGGGTTTGGGCGATTGTTAAATACAACCAATGCTTTGCATAGCAATGCATTGGGGTTTGTAAAAAGATGGCGGTTCCCCACTTTCTGTCTGCGGAAAATGGGGCAAACCCCGGCCAGGGTAGTGGGGCCTTCAAAAGGGCCCCCCCAACCCCCATTCCCGGGTTTCGGATGGCGCACATACTGTGGGACAAATTGTGAAAAAATGGCGGGTGCCCTGACCGTCCCGTTCACCAGAACCACCCCCATTTTTTCCCCGGTGCTGAGGGAAAAACAGCGCCACAGCGAGCCCCCCCGACGCTGTTAGCCGGGTATTAGCCCCAAATTGCCGCTAACCCCCCGCGGCGTGCGGGGCCGTATCATACCCCCCGGGGTCGTTAAAGGGGGTTAAATAATTTAGAAAATAAGGGAAAATCTAAGCTTTCTTAAAACCCCTTAACTGTTCCTGCGTGACCACTCCTCGGGCAGGCTTTTCCCACAAATTCACAGTTCTATGGAAAAGAAGACTTTTTTTTAGGGAGACGAGCCCTTTTTTTTTTCCGACGAAGGATATGCCCCTTGTTTTTTAAACATAAAAGCTTTTTCACCAACTTAATGTAGGGGGCCATTTATTCTTATTTAAATTAATCATGCTCCCTACCGCTTTTTTAAGACTAAAAATTTTAATTCTTTTAACCTTTTCTCAAACCAAGACGCTCCACCCCCCTTTAAATTAATTTTGGGTTTGCTCGCTTTGCAGGGCTCTACCCTATTAAAATTCTTTCGGGGGGAACTGGAGCCCAGCCCCTGGAAAAAGGGGGGGGGGAAATTATAAAAAATTTGAACTGCACCAATCGAATATAGCAGTAAAAATACCCAAATGTCCTCGAGTCCACCTCTTTTTAATACATGCCAAAAACCCTGCTGGCCTTTGAAAAAGTTTAATTGAAAATTGAAAGCTTTTTCGTAGCTATGATCTACAAAAACCCCAGATTCTTCTAAACAAGCGATTTTTCCCATTTTTTAAACCCCTTTAGGGATTTGGGTGCATACAAAAATTAGCCCCCAAATTTTACAAAATTTTTACATTTATTAACAATGAACCCCATTTTCCAAGGGGACCCCAAAACACTCGGGTATGGAAACTATCTTGGTCTAAGATTTTTCATTTTTTCCCCAAAGAAACCCAACAAGCCCCCCCTTTCTTTTCCATGTAGTCTTTTAAAATATGAAGGGGAGCTCGGGGTTGTTCTATGGGCAACAAAGAAAGTCTTAGAACTAGATAGTTTTCCCCCCAAGGGGCCCCCTAAAGCGTGTCCAGGCGCTTGCAATTGTTGAAAAATTTTCCCCAAAATTTGAAACTACACAACATATTTTTGGAAACCATTTGGGGCCAAAAATAGAAACAGCTCTATTAACCCCCCTCCCTATATCATTCATAAAAAAATTTGAAAAAAAAGAAAACCAAAACTGACCCTTGGGGCACCCCAAAACCTGGTCCCATTCAGGGGGGGAAACATTTATCACAAACCATTAAAGTACGATCAAAATTTTTTTCATTTTTCAACCCCAATTACCCCACTTTTATTTCAAAATTCTATTATTTTCTTTACCTAACAGATGCTTATGAAGGACAATGTCAAAAGTCTTTGCAAAATCGATTAACACTGTATCCACAGTCGCCCCGCTATCCTGACTTCTACTCACATCTTCATAAAAATAAAGCAGGTTGGTCTGGCAACTTTTGTTGTTATTAAAACCATGCTGGCAGTAACGGCTGGAGTATGGGCCCCTCGGACAAACCCAGGTGATGGAAAAATAAACCCCCCCCCAGGGAACAGTCTAAAAGGGGGAAATTTGGGTTTTCAAACCAGAGCCCGCCGCAAGGTGGGATGAATTTCGCTTTCCCTTTAAACTACATAAGCCGTTTCGCCCCAAAAAAAAAGGGAGGGAGCATGGGGCCGGTGAGTAACTAGGCCCCCGGGGGCAGGGAAAAATTTTCTTTTCCTTTCCCCCAAAATTTAATAAACAAAGGGAAGGGGATCAACCCCTTGGGTGTTTTCTCAGCAAGGGTGGGAAAAAGGGTCAAGAAATTGAAACCCGAGGGAAGCAGAAGGGGCCCACATGGCTTTTTGGATTTAGACACTGAGCTGTCTGGAGATACAGAAGATTCTAATGGTTTGTATATATATTGATCAGGTGACAAGCCCCCTCCAGAAGATGGCGCCACTCTTCCAAGGCCAATTTTATGGCCAGTAGTTCTCAACCCCCAATAGTGTAATTCCTCTAAGCGGAAAAGAACATCTTGGGGAAGAATCCACATGTGGTGGTCTTGCCTTTAGGTCTTTTTTGAGTGAGGACAACTCATACTCTTACAGAAGAGGCATCAACCTCCAGGAAGAAGGGTTTCTCATTATCAGGCCAAGACAAGATGGATGCCGAGGCATATTCAAACTTTAGCCAAGAGAAGGCTTCTTTGGCTACTAGTAGCTGTAGTTTTGGGTTGCCATTCTTCTTGGTGAGCGCCACAATTAGTGCCACTACCGCAGAGAAATGTGGGATGAATTGCCAATAATAATTGTTGAAACCCAGGAAACGCTGTGTGGCCCGAAGACTGGAGGGTCGAGGCAACTGCAATACGGTGGGCAACTTAGTGGGGTCCATTTGCAGACCCTTGTGTGAGATGATGTACCCTAGGAAGGGAAGGCTTGTGTCAGGTTGTTGTAGGAAAAAAAGAGCTTTATTGAAAAACAAAAAAGTACAACAACACAAAGAAAAATGTAGTAAACAAGTGGTGGATCCTTGGATGTGGGGGGAAAAACAAGAGTCCAGTAACAAAACAGATAATAATTAACCAAAGCAGAAGTCCAGGTGGCCAGAGTGCAAATAGGAAACTGAACAAAACACCAGGCAGGACACCAGCATATCAAGGTGAGTCCAGAAAGTCTTAGGCGCCCGATAATGCCAGAGGCAGGGCTATATAGTTACTTCAGATAACAGATGAGCTCCACCTGGGAGAGTGCTCAGAGACTGCTTAACTACTGCCGTGCTGGAATGCACGGCAAACCCAAAACAGCCCCCAGGGTTAAGGGCATGAAATGAGCACAATCCCAGGTGGATTGTGTTGGCACCTCTCCTTTTATGAGGGGCCTCTGGACTCTCAACAAGCACTGTGTAGGACGTGGAACTAGACATCGGACAGATGGACATGGCACTGAACACGAGACAGGTGGGCATGGCAGATGGGGCACAGGATCATTGGCAGACAAGGCAGCGGATACAGGATCGTTGCCAGACGAGGAAGTGGCCACAGGATCATTGCCAGATGTGGCAGCGAGCACAGGATCATCATCAGACATAGCAGTGAGCACAGGATTGTCACTAGACATGGCAGCGAGCACAGGATTGTCACCAGACATGGCAGCGAGCACAGGATCATCACCAGATGTGGCAGCGGGCACAGGATCATCATAAAATTTTTTTAGTAGCAGCCATCCTGAATGCCTCAGCTGTTGACCTAAGACATTCCGCAAGTTTAAACAGATCCACCACCAAAACCAGAAAAGGCCTAATGTCCCAAGGATTCATTATATAATCCCTGAGATGTCAGGTTGTTATAGAAAAAACAAAAATGTACAACGCAAAGAAAAATGTAGTACACAAGTAGTGGATTCTTGGGAACATAGGGAGATAAAAACAAGAGTCCAGGAACAACACAGATAATAACTAGCCAAAGCAGAAGTCCAGGTGGCCAGAGAGCAAATAGGAAACTGAACAGAACAGCAGGCAGGACACCAGCATATCCAGGTGAGTGAGGAAAATCTCAGGCGCCTGACAGAGCCAGAGGCAGGGCTATAGAGGTGGGTCAGAAAACAGTTCCACCTGGGAGAATGCTCAGAGACTGCTTAACTATTGCCATGCTGGAATGCATGGCAAACAAAGAACAGCCCCCAGGGTTAAAGGCATGAAATGAGCACAATCCCAGGTGAATCGTGACAATTGGTCTGATTAAAGAGATGGTTATTTCATAGTCACCTCAGTACCTGGTGCACATGTGCCCGATGGGATTCTGGATCGGACGAGAAGACCAGGATGTCATCCAAGTAAACAACGATCCAGGAATACAGGAGATCACGGGTTTTCATTTACAAATTCTTGGAAGACAGCATTGCACAGACTGAATGGCATTACTAGGTACTCAAAATTCCGAATATTGAAAACCATCTACCACTTGTCGCCTTCACGAATTTGAACTGTAAATTGAATTTAGAAAAAATTCTGGCTCCACGGAGACGGTCAAAGAGTTCGTTGAATAGTGGTAATGGGTACTGATTTTTCATGGTTATTTTATTGAGGCCGCGATAGTCATTGCAGAGGCACAGCGATCCATTTTCCGGAGGTTCTCTTGTACATAGGCCAATATGGCCTGGTCTCTGGTACAGATAACGGGTGGGAGTAGTACAAAGCAGCAGGTCTACTGGACAATCATGAGGCCGATACGGCTTAGAAACAGGAATGTAGGGAACCAGTTGAAAGACTACCTGAGGGTGTGGAAAGTGAAACAGATTCTGATATGGGCTTGTCTTTATGTGATTTGGGGCTGTATAAAAAAAGCAATTTCTCTCCACCACATGACAATTGCATAACTGAAGTATACATACAGTTGATCCAACAGGAGATAGATATATTGAGGGAGATCAATATCACTGGTCGGTTTAATAAGAATCTAACTACAGAAGAATTTAATGTCTTACATGAGCTGACTAATGATAAATCAATTATGTTACGGGCTGCCAAGAAAGGTGGGACATTTGTAGTGCTCGATACCTCTTTCTATGTTAAGAAGATTTTTTTTTCTCAACTTTCAGATGTGGCAGTATATGAGAGATTATTACAGAATCCCACTGAGAGGCTCAATAATTAACTGTTTCAGATGAAACTAAGATAAAACTGAGAGGCTGATAGATCAGCAATTGGCCCAGTTTTTTGAAGGTAGAGTTCGCAGTAATTTTTTTTAAATTGGGTGGTGCAACGATTTGCCATGAACACAGATTTTTTTTTGTAAGACATACATTGGATTTTCTAACTAAAGTGACTAATTTACAGATAACCACAGGTTTGATGTTGGTCACATTTGATGTGGTGTCTCTCTACACTGCTATTTCTCACTCTGGAGGTTTGTGGACAGTAGAGAAGAAAATGGCCAGCTCAGATATGTCGGGGTAGTGGGGGTGTACATGGCTCATCCTAGCGTGGTTGGGTATATTTTCCATAACAATTTTTTTTTGTTTGGTGATGACTGCTACAGGCAGCACAAGGGGACCGCCATGAGGTCCAATATAGTCCCCACTTAAGTTGGTATTCCCCTCTCAGTGGTTCATACATGTCTGATGCTCTCTTAGGTATATTGATAATATTTTTGTTGTGTGGGACTAGGATGTGGAAACAATACAACTTTTTTTGTATCAAAGTAACCACCCTACAAGGATGGCTGACTCGCTTCCATGGAGTCAGCTTCTAAGGGCATGTCCCCACTGCACGGGTTTTCACCCGGTTTTTCAGGCGGTTTGTGGTTTTGCAGACCGCTTGAAAAACTGGCCGAAAATGAGCACAATGGTGCTCAGTGGAAAACCCGTGCAGCAGTCCCCACTGCACAGGTTTTCAGTCCGGCGGTTTTTCTGCCCACGGTCCGTTTTCGGACGGAATCTGTGCTTGTGAATGTGAAGGGGGAGGGCTTTTCTCCGTTCATCGCGGAGAAAAGCCCTCCCCCCCGTGGCCATGGGGACGGCCGCAAAACAGTGCGAATACTCGTCACATAACTGACCGGTATTTGTCCTCTGGCGTGGGAACGCACCCTACGGGTTCACAAGATTGTGAGCCTTGAGGATGATGTGGTAGATAAGCGACTGGATGAGATGTGTTCCAAATTTGTGAAAAGGGGATATCCACGTAAATTTATACATAAACATAGAGAGGCAGTTAGAAGTGTTGAGAGATACATTATTTGTCAAAAAGAATAGACAATCCTCTACTAATAGGATTCCCGTTGTTTCAGAATATGGCCAGTGAGTGGCAAGGTTTCCTATATATTATGGAGACTTTGGCCTGTGTTACAAAGGGGTTGTTCAGATATAGCAATATTTGAGAATCCTCCTTTAATGTCATACAGAAGGTCACATAACTTTAAGGACATATTGGTACGTTCCGATATTGGGTCTTTCAAGAATTCTGGCCAGACATTTTTGAGTACCTCTAAGAAAGGAAATTTCCATTAAGTTTTTCTTGATTTAGGAATCTAGTGAAAGAGGATTAATTTGTACATCCCAATACAGGCAAAAGATATCAGTTAAAACAAAGATATACCTATCTAAATATGTTGTATACATATTGATTTGTCCTTGTGGACTTTTATATATTGATGAGATGACCACTGATGTTAAGACATGGATCATTAAACATAACAGTACCATCAAATGTAAATTTTTAGATTTGCCTGTCCCTGCTCACTTCCAAGAGAAATTGCACACAATTGCGCAATTACGATTCATGGTGATTGACTATGTCCACCCACTTAGACGGGGTTTAGATAGGCAGTATAGATTAAAACTGTGAGAACTTTATTAGGTCTACACATTGAATATATTAGACCCCCTTTGTTAAATCGAAAATATAAACTACCTTGAGAGAGCTTTGATCTTGGAAATTTCTGTGTAGTATATTTTTTTGAATATTGAATAATAAAATAAATTTATGACATGTATTGTTAACGGGGTTTTGATGGATGCTTGTGTACCAACATAGTGTAGGGTTGATTTGTAGCCCGTGGTTTGTCTGTTCTTATTATCTAATATGATTGTGTCTTATTAATAGTACATGTGAGTTGGTGATTAAAGACACTATGATAACTATTACCTGGCTATATTTAGATTAAATATGGGGTAGATTTATCTCCATAAGAAGTATTTTAGTGAAATCTGACAGTGGGATACAGGTTTAGCTAAGATATGAAGACATGTGTTGTTGCGGTGCCTGTAGAATCTGACATTATGAGAGCCAGAGCAGAAGTAGTGAGCGTTTTAGGAGATGAGGTGCACGCAAGCACAGCAAGGAGCGATGTGCGAACTCAGACTATTGTGAGTTGCAGAGGATGAGGAATTTACGCAGATGCAGTAAAGAGTTATACGCAGGCATAATATGATTCCTGAGGGTAACTCAGACACAGGCGGAGCAAGGAATGAGCGACGCCGATGACTTTGGCTGAACTTGTTGTATGTATTAATCACCGAAGCATTATTTTAATTTTGGTCGGGTGTTTCCGGGTACCCAAATTTTTTCCCGAATCGCAGAGATACCAAATTTTGGGGCTATGAAGATCTGTACAGTGATTATTGACTTCAAAACCATGGTTATAAAAAGGTTTTTTTACTTTTTAAACCGGGGGGGGGGTTTAAAATTGGTTTGGGTAACGCTAATTAATAAAGGTCGAAACATTGGGTGTTCTTTTTGGAGGAATAAAACTAGCTTTTTTTATATTTTGCAACCCCGGGATGCTGCTCTTCATATGGACCTTGATTTATTTGCACCCCGGGGATTCAGGGGTTTGAACATTTGCATCCAAAAAAAAAACCCCCATGGGGTTTTTCCCTCTCTGATAAAACCTTTTAACACTTTAGCAACCCTTTAATAAATCTAAGGGGAGGAACTTGTCTTTTTTTTCCGCCCAAACAGAACTATGTAAAGGTTGTGCTGCTGGGTTCCTACACTTTTGTAGATGAGGTGTAAGGGTCTCAGCCTGCTTTTCTGAAAAACTGTCCGCAAAGTCCTGATAAAGAGAGGGCAGAACCGGCAGAGGTTTGGATGAGTCATGGAGAAGTTGGGGCACCAGCGGTCCCCACAAAAACACCAACTGGCAGTCTTGTCTCCAACATGTAACTTCGCCCATCTTCCAGTTAAGCATAGGGGCATGAAGTCCCAGGAGAATTGCTGAGGAAGACCAGGACAATACGTAAATGCGAATCTTCTCCTTATGTAACACATGAAGGGACACCGATTCAGTACAGTACTGAATAAGCTTTTAAAGCAACCCCCTAACAAAGAAATGGCCAGGGTTTGTCAAGGCAACCACCGGGCGACGCCAGTCACCCAAGGGGAAAATCCAAAATATTCCTGGGTGATCCCAGTAAAAAAAAGGGCAACTTGGAACAGACCCCCCGAATTTGTCAAAAATTTGTACTGGGAACCCGCAGGAGCCATAGAAGAAAGGAGTCCAGATGACGGCGCCTCTGGGTGGTGAGGGGGCCGCATCTGTCATCACTGGTTAACAAAAGGGGCCTTTGAGCGAACTTCTGGAACTGGGCTACAATGGGGGTGTACCTGAGACGCCAGAGAACCGGGCGGGATCCATGTCCCCTTCTAAAGTAAAGCTGGAAAAGGATTCTCTGGGCCACTGCAGGTGATGATATAAGTCGCACCAGGGAGCGGAGTCTAAGGGGCCACTGATTTTCTCCAGAGCCCGCCGCAAGGTGGGACGGTCTTGATCAGGAGGGGGCCCCAGTCCCACCCGTGGGGCTCTTTCCACGGTTAGGCCAGGGTAACGTGACAAAATGAAAAAACATACCAAGTCGGGGGCAAGCAGGAAGGTCGGGCAGGGGAAGGTTTTGATTGAGGAACGGAGGCAACTAGTATGGTACATTTAAGGGAAAACTTTCCCCCCAAGCACTAATGATCCCAAAAGGGAAAAAAAAAGGGGCAGGATTAAATTTAAGGTCAAAAAACCAATACAAAAATCCGGGCGCAGGGGCCCTTTTAAAAAATTTTCCAGAGCCAGCCCAACGTTTTTGCCCTGGGGTCGGCAGAGACAGCACAGGTAGTGTGGAGTGGTGAGTAGCCATGGCTGGGGACTGGGCTAAAGAGGTGCCCCCGAGGCCCGCATCAGGTGTGGAGTCGAGGGGGAAAATCACTTATAATATTATTTCAGCCACATACTCCTGTATATAGTCCTTTAAGAGCCCCTTAAACAGTTTTCCCATAACAGAAGTTAAACTTACTGGCCTATAATTACCTGGGCAAGACCTAAAGCCGTTTTTGAAGATGGGAACCACATACGCCTTGCGCCCGTCTCCTGGCACAATCTTTTTACCAAGAATCTCAAAAATACATGTACAGGGGCAAGAATAACCCGAGCTAGTTTTAAAAGAACTCTTATGTAAGGTATTTGGGCCGGGACCCTTTTTTTAAAATTTCATTTTTATTTAACTTCACTTAACCTTTCGACACCAATCATTATGTACCATACTGACCCCGCCTACACCACGAGACTTCCCCAAATAGAGCTGACTCCCATAAGGCACTACACCCCCCCATCAACTATTTTCCCTCATTTATATACAGGCTGAAGAACCTATTAGTAGCTCTACCTCCTCCTGATCTTCAGTGACCAGATCCCCATTAATGTTATTTAAGGGTCCTACATACTCTGACTTTGGATTTTTGGGATTTTTTATGTAAAGAATTTCTTGGGGTTTCAAGTTTAAATATTTTTAAAGGGCTAAAAAAAGACAAGTCGCTTCTTTTTCGCCTTTTGTGCTAAGGTGTTGATCCAAGGAAGGCAAAAACCCCAATGGGGAAAAAACCCAATTGTCCTCATTTTAGGGAAAAATTCCTTCCCTTCAATCGGGCAATCAGAAAAATCCCGGGTCAATCCCCCTTTCCCCTGAATCCTAGTCCATAATGTTATATTATTACGCCCAGAAATCATCCAAACCCTTTTTGAACTCGGTTTTTGAATTCACCATGACCGTCCCCTGGCAGAGAATTCCATGTCTCATGCTTTTACAGTAAAAAATCCCTTTCATGTTTATGTAAAAACTTTCGTTCCTCAAAGCGAAAAGGGAGCCCCTTTTTTAATCAGCCTGTGAAAAATAAATTTTGGGAAAATCTCTTATTGACCTTGATGTTTTTTAAAACAATTTATTATGTCCCCCCGAACCCTCTTTTCTCTAAACTAAATAACCCTAATCTTGCCAACTTTCTGGACTGTAGCCACCATCCTTTTATTTTTTTTTGTTGCCCCCTTTGCCCTGTTAAAGCTCTAAAATGTTTTCCTGTGCATGGTGCCCAAAACGACACAATATTCCATGTGTGGTCTAACCAGTGACTTTAAATGGGAAATAATGTTCTCATCATTGCATCACCCCTTTTAATGCACCCCATGATCCTATTGTTTGGTGTGCTGTGACACTGGCTGCACAATTAAGTTTACTGTCCCCAGGATTCCCAATCCTCTCCATGCCTTTTTTCCCTTGTTTTTCCATTTAACATTAACTTTAAAATGGTTTCTCTTCCCCATGTGCAAAACCCTTTGCATTTTAGGGTTAAACCTCATCTGCCATTTCCCCCCAGGGCCCCCACTTATCCAGATCCCTTTTAAAAAATATTATTCTCTATTGTGTTGATTACTTTTCAGAGCTTTGTATCGTCTGCAAAAATCGATATTTTACGTTATTCCCTTGAAATTTAATGAAAAATGTTAAGAATGGGCCCAATATACCCTTGTGGTACCCCACAGTAACACGAACCAGTCTGGTATGACCGTTTAAATTAAACCCCTTTTTTTTCTATCATGAGCCATTACTTACCCACTTGCACACATTTTCCCCCCTCCAAGCATTTCATTTTATTTACCAACCTTTTTTTGGCCCCCTATCAAATGCTTTAGAAAAATCTAGAATATGACATCCCCGTGCCCCCACCCCGATCCTTCTAGCACTGACTTCCTCATAGAAGTGATGAATTGTCTGACAGGACCGATCCCTTTATGAAAACCTGCTGGAACGGGTTATACATTTATTTTCAGTGAATACTCCGGATAGCATCTCTGTTTTTTTGCTTCCCTTTCCACTGCCTTTTTTTTTTGTATTTTAGCTGATTTGATCAGAGACTTTAGAGACTTTATTAAGCTCATTAAGTTTCCAAGGCTAATGTTGACCCATCTAACTTATATTTTTTAAATGCCCTTTTTTATTATTTATTGCCCCTTTAACTGAAGGTAGAATCCATGTTGGATTTAATTTTAATCACTTATACTTTTTTGGAATAAGTTTTGCAATAATATTCTCAAAATGATATTTAAAGCTCTCCCATTTGGCTTCTACATCATTATTTGATAATAGCTGCTCCCAGTCATTCCGAGTGCGCCCCCAATAAGGGGAAATTTGCATTTTCAAAATGAATGTTTTTGCCTTTCCAGCCTGTGCTTGTTTTTTCCGTTTAGGTTTTGTAATGCTGTTTGTGATTTCTTTTTTTCCTTTTATTTTTCATCAGTCTGTGTATTTCTTCTCTCAATCCAAAAGTGTCCCACATTAACACTTGATCAGATTCCTAACTGGCACAATCGGAATATCAAATTAGTGAACTGCCTTTATATTCTTCACCACTGAACTGGAAATTAAGAAGTAAGATTAGGAAAAGAAAAGTGACTAGCACGCTTGCCATGGGTCAAGAGGCTGTGCTGTGTGCAGGTAGAGAAGATTTTTGTGGTGGGTGTAAATGTTTAACAGATGGCGAGATCCCTTCAGCAGATGATGCCAGTCTTCAAGAGCCATTTACATTACAAGCGGTTCCCAGTCTTCAATTCTGAAGTTAAGATTCTCTTTCTGCTATTTCTTTAGGATAATACAGTTCTACCATAACTAGAGATGGGCGAATTGATTCTAACGAAGTGGAATTCGTTTAGAATTTTAGGAAAACTTCGGTTCGGAACGAAGTCGAACTTTGGGGTACTTCGCGGGGAACGAAGTGTGCTTTTGATTTTTAAAATAGCTGGTAAGCAAAAGGTGTTACATGGGGCAAAGAACTCTGGAGGAAGAAGGGCATAGCCTGCATGACATGTGCAGAATAGAAGAAAAATCAAAGACCGGCGGGATTCTGTGACGTCACCGCACTATATAAGTCCGGGCGCGACGCTGGGAGCTCATACCGCTCTCAGTGTACTGATTAGGGAAGGTGCTGCCACGGCTGCTTATGATATCTCTTACTAAAGAACTCATTTTTTATACAGCGATTTTTGGGGGTGTCACAGCTTGTCTCAGAGAACTGCTTCTCTTAACGTTCTATTTCTGATTTTGTGGGGTATTGGATCTGAAATCCCGTGTCGTCCAGTGCAGCTGCATATACATTTTAATGCTATCTGCTCACAGCACATTGAATATCCAAGGGTGATCTAAGCCTGTTCCTCTTGTATTCATTTAAAAAACAGCGTTTTTACAATAACAAATTTCCACTTCATTTTTGGCTGCTCAATTCTTTTGCTCACTTTACATCCAGGAGTTAATTAAGCATTGTTCTGCTGTTGTGGTGACTAAAATAAACCGTCTTTTCACCGCCAAAAAAAGACATTTTGCCTAGCATAATTCACAACCGAAGGTTAATTACAAGTTTTCTCTTGCTGTTACCGTAAAATACACGCCATTGTAACACGCTACAAAGCTGTAGTTTTTTGGTTGCTCAATTCTTTTGCGCAATTTACATCCAAGGTTTTAACTAAGTATTTTTCTGCAGTTGTACTTAGTAAAAGAAACGTTCTTTTTCACCACCAAAGAAGCAATTTTGCCGTAGCATAATTCATATCCAAGGGTTTAATTAAGCCTTTTTTGTGTTTTTTTACATTCAGAAAAAATACACGGGTTTTTTTAAAGACACATACAAAAAATTTTTTTCCTGCCCATTTGTGGAGCGCAATTATAACCAAGGGTTCCCCAAGCTGGGTTACTGGGTTCTTTTGGGAAAGTCAAATACAGGGGTTTATTTATCATATACAGATATCCATCAAACAGTGTTTAAAATTTTTAGAAAAAACAGTATGCAGACAGAGAGGTGGCGGGTCTTCACCGCGGGGGTGGCAGGGGGGAACCAAAAAATTACGGAAAGCGGGGCCCAGGCCCGCAGCACAGAAAGGGGGCGTCGCAGCGGGGGTCCCCGGGTGGGGGCCCCCAAAAAATTTGCCGCTGTCATCTAGCGGTGGTTTTGGGTTTCGAAACCCAATGGTTCTTGTTTTGGTTGCTGGGTCATCCATTCCCCCCCAAGAGGGGAAATCTGCAACCCCAGCCAAGAGTCGGGGGAAAACATCAACAAAAACCCTTATTTGGGCAGGGGGCCCGGGGGGGGCGGGTCAGGGGCCCCATGTCCTAAAACCCGCCTCTGCCCCAACCCGGGTTTCCCCACCAAAGGACTCCTATGGGTCTGGGCTCAGCGCCACTATATAGCGAGGATGAAAAATTTAAAGGGGAGGGCAGTCACCCTTCCCTTTGGCAGCGAAGAAAAAAAAAAAAAAAAAAAAAAAAAAAAAAAAAAAAATTTTTTTTTTTTTTTTTTTTTTTTGGGGGGAAGGGAGGGGGGGCGAAGGGGGGGGAGGGGGGGGGGGGGGGATTGGAAAAAGGGGGGGGGGAGGGGGGAAAAAAAAGGGGGGGGGGAGGGGGGGGGGGGGAAGGGGGGGGGGGAGAAGAGGACGGGCGGCTTCGGTCAGGCAGCGGGAGCCAGCAAGTGGGTTTTGGGGGTGGCCATGAATTTGCAAGGGGAAAGCAAAAAGTTTTTGAAAGGGCGGGGAAGGGCCCAAACGGCAACGGGGAAAAAACCCGCTTCGCAGGGCCAAAAGAAAGTAGTGGCACAGGGGCCCCCCAGGGGGGGGAAAGCCGGGGAGTATTTTACTAGTTTCGGAGCGTTGGCGGTTTTAAAACAAATACTCGGCGGTGTGGCAGTTCTTTGCTAAGACCCGGAGGAGCCCGGGAAATGGGGGAAAAGGGAGAAAATTTTGTAGAAAAAAAGTTAAGCTTTTCCAAGCTAACGTTGGCACCCCGGCCATGCGTCAACACATTTCAGCGTCAACCCTCCGGTTTGGGCCCGGGAAAACGTTTGGCCCCGAAAGTGGTGGGCCCAAACCTGCCGTGCAGAAAAAAAGCAGCAGCGGCCCCCAGTGGGATGCATGCCCTTTGAGCCCGTCAAGGTCCAACCCCCTCTGCGAAGGGGCTGTTTCTTTTGATTACCTCCTGGTCCAAAAAGCTCCTGTTTCCTCCCCAAATCAGGTCCCAGGCAGCCTTTTAGGAGGCGATTGCAAACCCCCCCAAACAATTTTTGCCCCCAACCCCCCATTCCCCTAAAGGGGCAAAAAAGTGACCGGTCCTGCCAAGTTGTTGGGTTAACCTGCAGTCCCCCCCCTTTCAAAATGGGGGGTTTTGCACGTTCATAAAACAAATGGCTTGTGCCAGGGAGAGGGAGATTTTCCAATCCTTTAATTTTTTTTCCCAAAAAAGGGGCAGTACCACCCACTTCAAAAATATTTTAGAAAAAAAGGTGGGCCAGTCCTTGAGCTTATCGGTTTGTTCCAAGGTGACGGCGCGTGGACTTTCTGGGATTAAAACTACGGCCCAAAGGGCCAAAACATGTCCTTTACCCCCCCAAGGTGAAGGGTGCTTCCTCCCCGGGCACCCCAACAACTTGAACAGGGACGCCGCTTCCCCCCCGTTGTAAAACGCGGCCCCCTGCGCCAATGTCCGCCCCCTTTCTCCTCCCCCCACCCCACCATCTCAGCCCCACAAGTCCCTGCCCCTTTAATACCACATGTGTAGGGC
The DNA here is from genome assembly GCA_025379985.1 of Phyllomedusa bahiana. Taxonomy (NCBI): domain Eukaryota; kingdom Metazoa; phylum Chordata; class Amphibia; order Anura; family Hylidae; genus Phyllomedusa; species Phyllomedusa bahiana. The sequence goes on from JAODAL010031807.1 coordinate 15,067, forward strand.
ACAGGGGTTTTGCCCCGCATTTTTAAACCCCCTTGGCTTGCCCCCCGGCCCCCGAAAAAAGGGAAACACGGGGGAGGAACGTTTCCGGCATGCACGGGGAAATCGATGTGTGGCTTTCTCCGCGCCAACTGAAAATTTGGGAAAAAAAAAGGGTGAGGGGAAAGGGGGAAACATGGTGTCCCCCCTTGCACTAGGAGGGATGGCCCATCCCCCGCATGGCGCAATTTGGTTCAATCTGGTTGAAAAAAGGGTTTTCCCGGAAGTTTTCCCAACCGATCTTCAAAGTTTCTGAAAAGGGGCCCAGGAAACTGTGCATGAACTTCATCCTTTCCCTACAAAGCCAGGAACCCCCCTCCTCGATTTTGCAGCGGCAGAAGGGCCCTCCCCCAACACACTCTGATATGCATGTTTCCACCCTTGGAAATTTCCCCAGCCTGAAACATTTTTGGGAAACCGACTGTATGAACAAGAAAAGGCCCAAATTAATGTTTTTTTGGGTGATCCGGTGGACAGGATTCTCCTCTGTTAATTTGTTTGCAGCCAGGGGTTTGCTCATGCGTGACACCTGCCTTTTTTTTGAGGCCTTTCCCTGGGGGCCCCAAGTTATTTGTCAGTTGCCAGGACTAGGGGTTAATAACGTCTTTCCACGGGCTTCATGCCGGGAAACAGATGCTGAAAAATCTTTTGGGCCCGGGGGAAAACTAGAGACATGGCAAAATACATCCGGGGCCCCATTTTCCGGTGGGGACTAAAAAGGGAGGAGGGGAGAAGGGGGACTTTGGGAGCAGAAAAATTGGGTCGGTAAAAATAGGGGAAATTTTTCCCCCCATTTGACAAAAAGGGGGAGGGGCGGGAAAGCAGCGGGGAAGGAAAGGAAATGGAAATAAAAGACGGGCAGTTTTACCCGAAAGCCTGTGGCAGTTTTTACGGGTGAGGGAGGCGGGGAAGCCCCTCGGAGTCACTTGTGCAAAAGGCCCGCAGCTGTTTGATTTCCCTGGTAGTGACCCAATAGTAAAACACCCGGCGGGGGATGCTTCTGGCTCCCACCTTTTGGACCCTCGCTACCTTTTCCAAAATGGGACCCTTTTCCCACGCTGAGAGGGGGACAAACCAAAAATTTTGGGAAAAACCTCCATAGTCTTTTTAGCCGCTCCCTAGTGCGGCATCGTCCCTCCTCTGATGGGTTCTGACCGGGGGTTTTCTTCAGCCCCCTTATTTACTGCCGTGGAGCTGGGGGAAGGTGGGGGGGGGGGTAGGACAAAAACCAGCTCTATTTGCAGCAACCTAAGTCTGGAGTACGTTTAGCAGCTTCCTTCACCCGACTAGTGAGGAGGGCAAATCGCCAAGCACGCAGGAAAGGAGGGGTCCCCCGAACCAAAAGGTTGGGGGGCCTACTTTGGGCATGCCTCTGCCACCCCAGTTAGTAATCCCCTGGGCTACTGGGCAAACCAAAATGGTTGTGTCCGCAAAATTGCCCAGTTTGCAGTGGAGAAACTGTCCTCCCGGCCAGTTTGTGGCCCTCATTTGGGGGGGGTTCAGTGCCCGGGGGGGCCAACGTTTCCCCCAAAGGGGAACCCGCTTGTCCCCGGGAAAAATTTGGGAAAGAATGACCTTTGTTTAAGATGAAACAGGCGTGGATCGGCCAAGAATTTTCCAAAACACCCAATTTCCTTAAAGGGGTCAGGGCTACATCAGCCAAAACCCTCACCCAAATGTGGAAATGATCGGGTTTTAAACTACCTGCCTCAGCCACTATTCTGATGCCACCCCCCGCCTGAGCCCCACTTTTGTGAAATTTCTCCATTGCCACCAAACCCTCAAAACCAGGGGCTGGAAATTTCCACCCACCTCCACACTCTGTGAATTTTTCCACTCTATGGGCCTCATTTCTGCCCTTTTGTTGCTGGGTGCCGTGACGTTTCCCCACTGTGTATTGGGGCCACTCTGTGGGGGTACTCCCGTTTTTTGCCTCCTCCCGCATGTCAATTTGCCACTGTCTGACCTCATGCTGCGCTGTGGGTGCTGCCGTTTCCTCCAAAACTGTGTCATTGTGCCACTCCTTACCTATGTGCGCTTTCTGTGACCACCACTCTCTGTCATTGGCCACTCTTGCCCCACTACTGTTTTTTCCACCTCCAGATGTCAATTTTGCCCCTCCTTTACCTCATGGCTGCGCTGTGACCTCCACACCCGTGTCATTGTTCCACTCTCGACCTCATTTCAGCTGGGGTGGACCCCACTCTTGTCATTTTGCCACTCTTTTGGCCTAAACTGTTTTGCCCCCTGCAGAATGGGCAATTTTGCCAACCCCGACCTCTTTCTGTTTCTGCCGTGCCCCCACACTGTTTTCCCTTGTGCCACTCCTCGACCTCATGCTTTTTTGCTCCGCCGTCGTCACCCCCCACTCTCTGTCATTGTGCCCCTCAGTGGGCTACCCTTTTTAGCCCCTCCAGAAAGTAAATTTTGCCACTCTCTGACCTCATGCTGCTGCTGCCCTGACCTCCCGCTGTGTCATTGTGCCACTCTTGGCCCTACTCCGTTTTTGCCACCTCCAGAATGTCAAATTTTTCCCTGCCTGAAACCCCATTCTGCTGCCCGCCGGGACCCCCCACACTGTGTCATTTTGCCACTCTTGACCTCAGCGCTGATGCGTGACCCCCCACAAACTGTATTTTGCCCCCTCGTGGGGCCCACTACTGTTTTGCCCCCCCCCAGAAAAAGTATTGTGCCACTGCCCGATTTTCATGCTGCCTGCCGTCCCCCACATGTCATTGTGCCACTCCTTACCCATGCTGTTGTCCTGCGCCCCTCGCCTCCACTCTTTTGTCCCTTTTTGGGCCCCTCTGTGGCCTACTCTTTTTTTAGGGCCCCCTCCAGAATGTCATTGTCCACTGCCGGGCCTCATGCCGCGCCGTGCCCCCCCACACGTGCAAAAGTGCCACTCTGTTTCCTACTCCTGGTTTTTTTTCCCCTTCCAGAATGTCATTGTGGGCCCCTTCTGAATCATGCTGCCCGTACCCCCACTCTCTGTCATTGTGCCACTCTGTGGGCCCACTAATGTTTTGCCACCTTTCCCGAAAAGTCATTGTGCCACTCCTTACCTCATCTGCGCTGCCGTGCCCTCCACCCCTGTTTAATTTTGCCACTCTTTTTACCTCATTCGTTCTCCTGTCGCCGTCAAATCCACTCGTCATTGTGCCACTCGGTTTCCCCACTCCCGTTTTTTGCCACCTCCAAAAGTCATTGTGCCCCTCCTGAACCCATGCTCTGCTGCCGTTACCCCCCACACGTGTCATTTTGCCACTCTGTGGCCTACTCCTGTTTTTTTCCACCTCCAGGAAAGTCATTGTGCCCCTGCCTGACCTCATGCGCTGCTGCCGGGGCCCTCCACACTGTGTCAGGGGGCCAAATCGTGGGCCCACTCCTGTTTTTTTTTCCCCCCAGAATGTCATTGTGCCACCTCGACCCTTTCTGCTGCGCTGGACCCCCATCTCTTTCATTGTGCCAAATCTGTTGGGTACTACCTTTTTTTTGGGCCCCCTCCAGAAAAGTCATTTTTGCCCCGCCTGACATCATGCGTGCTGCCGTGCCTCCAACTGTTTTCATTGTGCCAAATCTCTGACCTCTGTGTTTTCTCCTTCCCCCCGTCACCTCCCCCCCCCCTCTGTCATTGTGCCACTCCCGTGGCCTACTCCTGTTTTAGCCACCTCCGAATGTTTATTTTGCCACTCTTGACCTTCTTTCGCTCTGCTTTTGAAAACCCCCCACTGTGTCCCTTGTGGCCCCTCTGTGGCCTACTACGTTTTGCCACCCCCAAATGTCATTGTGCCACTCCCCTGCTCATGCTGAGCTGCGGACCCCCACACTGTGTCAATTTTTCCCTCTGTGGCCTACTACTGTTTTTTTCCAACCCCCCAAAAAGGGCTTGTGCCACTGCCTGACCCCATGCTGCTGCGCCGGCCCTCCCCACTGTGTCTTGTGCCACTCTGTGGCCCTAAATCCCGTTTTTTTTCCACCTCCAGAATGTCCCTTTGCCACTCTCGAACCCCATGCTGCTTTTGGCTGCTGCCATGACCTACACCCGTCCCCTAATGTTGCCCCCCTGAGCCCTCAGCTTGGTTTTTTTTCCCCTTTCGCTTGGGATGACTTTTTCAGGCTACATTCCCCCTTCCCGTTTTTTGGCAGTTTTTTGCCCTCTTTAAAACCCCGGGAATTTTTTAGTGGGAAACATTCTAAGAGCGGCGGCATCATTGCGGTTTTCATACTAAAACACAAAATTGTATGAAGAACCCAAAACCCCCAAACTCCCCGCAAAATTTTAAACATGGGAAAAACATTTACAACACACTAAGGTCTTTGCACCCGGAAATAGCTGTTTTTTAAAAAGCATTTTGTCCCAAGTAATTCAGACCGGGAATTTTTTTTTTGTCGGGAAATTCGGCGAAGTGACCGAACCGAATTTTTGAGAAATTCGCCCATCTCTAACCATAACTCCTGAAAAGGATGCATCAGCTTTCAAATAGAAAGGTCTAAAGAGTATAAAATAAATGCTGCGGCAAATACATTTTCAAACTGATAGAAAGCCTATTTAGTCTGGGAAAGATAATTTTGGTATTGTTGCCTTCTTGGTTAAAATAGATGTGGTAGCCCTCAGATTAGAGCAGTGTGAAATAAACTGATGGTAATAGTAAATCCCATGAAATACTAGAAAGCACAAAGTCTCTAAAGGTGGGGTCAGTTGAGCACACCACAAAGCTTCTCAGGATCCACAAGCAGGCCCTGGTCTGATAGCACATAACCAAAGAGAGGGCAACTGAATACTCTTTTCAAGCTAGGCATTACTTTCTCTGAGATGTGGAAGGGCTTTTCGAAAAAAGGTCTTTGATGCACTTCAAAATGGGGGAAAGGACTGCAGCATCATTCATATAAACTGCCATGTAGATTTAAAAACAGATTTTGAACAGTTCTTGACACACTACTGAAATTGTAAAGTCCAAAGGGCATAATTAAGAGGTTTTTCTCAGTATAACGATTAGCATTCAACATGAAGGCACAGGTAATTGAAGACTTTTTCTAAATACATTGGTTAATAGATTTTACTTTAGTCATGAGATAACAGACATTTTTTGTGTTCTGAGGGTGCACACCAGTTTTTATGTTTACCTGGTTAGAGCAGGGAGTTTAGAGCTCTCAGAACAAACTAATTATCTCTAACAAGATTAGCTTCTGTTTACAGAAGCTTTTTTTTTCAGTGGGCAAAAATGTAACTGGACAACACTTTTAGCCCTCCCACTCCCTCTGTATCTAAACATAATATGCTGCACACCCTGGCCAGCTGAATCACTTTGAAAGTTATTTGAAGTGGTTGTATACATCATCACTGATTTAGTATGAAATAAAAGATGAAATGGCAGAAGGATTCCTGCCATTTGTAACCACAAAAAAATCAATAGGGCAATTTAGATGGTCTATGTGACAGTAAAGATTTAGCATGTGTTTTTCTTTTACCAAAAAACATCTGCACAGTCTGTATACTGTTGGGGAGCCTAGAAAGTCCTGAAGATGGAGGCATGAAAGATGAAGACCTGATGCAATAATGCAAGAGGTGAGACTGTAATTACCCCACTGTGAAAATTCTCCAGGGGCAACATGTATGTACAGGGCTGCGGCAGAAGTCTGGTGTCTTTTCAGACATTTTTTTGCGCGCATTAGTAGTGTAGAATGCGCCTGAATCTATGAAGCTATTCTACTGCGGGTCATTGATTTAGCGCTTTCTAGCTACTGAGCAACAATTATGGCTCCGGTAAACCACTTTTAAAGTGCTCTACCTATTCCAGCAGCAATGCGCCTGGATTTGCCGTACTGAAGCTATAAATGTGTAGCTTCCCCATCCCCACGATCTCAGGCGCATTACAAAGTGCCGTGGACACTTTGAACGTCTGATATTGGAGTGCGCATGTTTAAAAATAGAGCGAATGAGGCTGCGCTACTTTTCGGGCTGAAAAGACGCCAAACTTCTGGGGCAACCCCGTTCATATATGTTGCCCTTAGAGTTCACTGTTTTGTTTAAATGATATATTAGCTGCATTTAGCAGGTTGGTACAATTCAGGTTATACCAAATGTGTAAAGTTTTTGTAATGTTTTAGTACCTTTAAAAAAAATAAAAACATTTTCTATGTTTTAGATTTGCACTGCAGCACCATATCCTGCGACTCCAAAAAGAAAAGACTCCATGTAAAGTTGTTAGGAACTCTTAGGCCTCGTTCACACGGCTTATTTCGCCGCGTATTTGCCGACGGATTGACGATCGTCAATCCATCAGCAAATCAGTCAGAAACAAGTCACAGCCTATTTTCTATTGATTTCAATAGAAAATACGGCTCGTCGTTCACACGACGCGTATTTCCGTGCCGGATTGACGACGGCAATCCGGCACGGAAAAACAATGTGCATGTCAATTATTTACGGACGGATTCACCACCTTCAATGATTGGAGATGGTGAATCCGTCGGGAAATCAGTTACAAATACGTGCCACACTTAGTGGCACTTATTTACAACTGATTTTCAACTGATTTCAGAACGTATTTACAATCGGCAATCCGATGTAAATACGTTCTGAAATAAGCCGTGTGAACATAGCCTTATAGGTTTGACATGACAAGATATCCTTGTCTCCCAAACAAATTTGCCCACTTCAAATACCTGCCACATAGAAGAGAGACAATAAAGGCCACCTTAGCTGAAGAAAACAGATGTGCAAGTACTTTAAAGTGTATGGAGCATTGGTTCTGAAGGACACATACTGTGTAATGGTAATATACCTGTAAATATATGTAGTTGATTATTGTCCTAATGTCATGATGTGCTTTCTGAATTTTTATGTGATTAAATTTAGTCACCTGTTTTTAGAATTTCTGTGGGATCTGTAGTTTTCTCATGATTTTGTTATCTCTCCTTTTGGAATTTACTAACAAGATGTTATGTCTTCATCCAGATAGACTGGCATTCTGCCCAGAAAATATTAATTATCTGCTTAACAGTTAAAGGGTTACAGGGGTTGTATCACAATAGAGAATATATCCCATTGAATAGATATTGCCAAAATAGCAAACTTTGCAAATATGTTTATCAAAAACTAACAGTTATGCAACTTTCCAAGCCTGGTTGATGTAACTTATATTCCCTGCTGCTAGGAGTTATGGCCATCTGATGCCAGTACAAACTGGGCATGCTCGACGATGAGATGAGAGCCTCCACACAGCTACTAACTGCCACTATGTGCCATAGTTGGGACATGCACCTATCAGACATTAATAGCATAGTCTATTGATATGCAATCAATGTCTGTGGTGGGGATCCCTTTTAATGGAAGATGAACAAGGAGGAAATTACTGTTGAAAGCAAATCATAAAAAACTAGAATTTGCATATTGCTGGCATGTTATGGCGGGCCCTGTATGGCTGGCACTGTTATGGAGGGCCTTGTATGGTTGGCACTGTCAAGGTGGATACTGCATGGCCGGCACTGTTATGGTGGGCACTGTGTGTGGCATTTATATGGTCGGCACTGTATTGCTGACACTTTATAGTGAGTACTGTTATGACTGACACTGTTATGGTGAGCTCTGTTTGGCTGACACTGTTAAGGTAGCACTGAGTGGCTGGCACTGTTATGGTGGGCACTACATTGTTGGCACTTTAGGGTGGGCACGGAATGGCTGGCACTGTTATAGTGAGCACTTTGTTTCTGGCATTGTTATAGTGGGCACTGTGTCTCAGGAATTGTTATAGTGAGTACTGTATGGCTGACACTGTAATGATGGGCTTTGTATGGCTGGTACCGATGTGGTGCGTATTGTATGATTGGCACTGTTGTGATGGGCACTGTATGGCTTACACTATTATAGTAAGTCACTGTTAGGGTGGGCACTGTTGTAGTTGACAGGGTTGTGGTGTTTACTGTATGGATTGCACTGTTATAGTGGACACTGTATGGCTGGCACTGTTATGGTGTGCTCGCTATGGCCGACACTGTTATGGTGGGTACTGTATGGCTGGTACTGTTGTGGGAACTGTATGGCTGGCACCATTGTGGCAGGTACCCTATGGCTGTCACTGTTATGGTGGGCACTGTATGACACTGTTATAGTGGGCACTGTAGTGGTGGACGCTGTTATGGTGGGTACTGTGTGGCTGGTATTGTTATGGAGGGCATCCTATGGTTGGCACTGTTATGGTTGGTACAGTATGGCTTACATTATTATGTGCTAATTAATTAACATGGGTCCGGAAGCCTTGTGAAGGCTTCATTTGCCACTGTCTGCTGCTTTAACACTTCCTGCCCCAGGCAGGAAGTGGTAAGACCGCCATCTTCGCCATCTTTGTTCACCCTTCTGCATTGTTTGTACAATGCACACGGGTGTACTAATGATAGCACCCCCTAGTGGTCATGTATCTTAGAGGGACTCAATGTAAAAGTAAAAAAAAAAATGAAGTACAAAAAGAGTTTTAAAAGTTCAAATCACCCTCCTTTTGCGATTTTACAACTAAAAAAAATAATAAAAAAAGTGCACATAATTGGTATTGTCGCGTCTGTAAAAGTCAAATCTATTAAAATATAACATTTTATCTCGAACGATGAAAAATGTAGAAGAAAAAAAATTCCAAACGACAACATTTTCAGTCATCTCATGTCTCCTGAAAATTTGAAGAAAAAATGATCAAAACGTTGCATCTATCCCAAAATGGTAAAATAAATGGAACCTCACTCAAGTCCATAGAAGTAAGAACAAAAAAGTTATTGGTCGCAGAAAATGGCGCTGTGGCGCAAATGAAAAAAATAGAAAATGTTTGGATTTTTTTCACAGCACTAAAACCTAATGAAAACCCTGCATATTTGTTATTGCTGGAATCGTATCAACCTGCAAAATGCAAATAAAATATCCTTTATACTGAATAGTGAATGCCTAAAAACAAAGCCCCCGCAAACATAGCACAAGTACTTTTTTTTTTTTTTACATTTCGCCCCACTTTTAATATTATTGCGGTTTCCCAGTATATTCTATGGTACAGTCAATGACACCATTAAAAAGTAAGTCTTGTCCCACAAAAAAAAATCCTCGTATGTCTATGTAGGTGGAAAAATAAAACAAGTTATGGTTCTTGGAAGGCGAGGAGGAAAAACCTAGAGCCATATTATTATGACCGGTTGTCAGGACGGGGTCAAGAGCAGTACTGTAGGAATTTAAAATAAACATAATGGATCAGGCAGCAATCAGGGAAGACACAGTTAAGAACACATTAAGAGGCAACACAGGCCCCTGTGCTACTTGGGAAAGGTGAAACAGGTGCAGATAATTGATGCACACCTCACATACCCCTCCACTAGGAGAGAAGCCGAATGACAAAAACTGCACACTAAATAGGTAACAATTCACACCAGTATGCAAAAAAGCCATAGTGTAACATATGGAGACTGCACTTGCTTTATCTGTATTTTTGCATTTGTGCAGTCTCCCCATGTATTACACTGGGGGTTTTTTTTTTGCATACTGTAAAAATTTTTGGACCTATTTAGTGGCTGGTATTGGGGACAAACGGTTTTATTGGGACAAGCCCTTACGGTTCTTTTATAGTCCACCTTTGAGCTTAAAATGGTTGTTTTTTCAATAAATTCCCCCTTTTTTGGGAAAGGGTTGTTAGCGACCTCGGGAGCCTTGACGGGTTTGTAACGGGCGTTAGTACCACTGTACAACAACAAAATTTGGGGGTCAAAATGGTGAAAGGTCGGGGGGCAGGCAGAGTTCAAGCAAGAACTGGGGCGAGAGGCATAAGGTCAGTGCAGGCACTAGAAAAATTTGGAAGGAAACTTTTTACCAAAATGAAGACCCCTTACAAATCTAAAACTAAAAAATCTTTTGCTCAAAAAAACACAGCTGTAAATTCAAAAGCGTTTCCCCCCATTTTCTTCTTTGAGTGGCCAAATAATGGTGGAGTTTAGGGGGTTTTCTTTCAATAAGTGGGAAATGTTTACACAATGTCAAAATTAAAAAGGGGTCGTAAAATTTTCAAAAAATAAATTTACAATTCCAAATCAAAGAGAACTCAAAAAGAGTTAAGTATTTTTTTAACCTCTTTCTTCTCCATGATGTACAGTGGGGAAAATTTTTATTTGATACACTGGCGATTTTGCAAATGTTCCCACCTACAAAGAATGAAGAGGTCTGTAATTATTATCATAGGTACAATTCAACTGTGAGAGACAGAATCTACTAGTGTATCTCAAAAAATTAGAATATCACTAAAAATTATTATCAATAATTTTATTGAAATAGAGAAACCAGCACTGTATATTGTAAGCTCATTACATAAAAAAACAAATTAATATAATACATTTGTAAGCCCATACAAATAAAAAATAGTTCGGAGAACCCCTTTTAAGTTTCAATGATTTTCAAATTTTTTTGGATGCACAGAAAAAAAAAATCCAGAAAATCACATTTAATTTTTAAATAATTAAAGGGTTGTCCCCTAAAGGTTTTTCTTTTTAGTTAAAACTTGCCAAAACACCCTTTTCAATGTATTCCATTAACATGTCCACCTATTCCCCAAATCCCCTTTGTAGGCGCATCACCCTGTGGTCGCTATACTACGACCTTTGATCTCCATGAAGGCTGCCACACGGTTGCATAGCTACAGACCTGGCTCAAAGCACCCAGTGGAAGCCAGTAAAAAAAACCCCCCTTAATTTTAAAATGAAACCAAAAAACAGAACTGAGATAAAGGGAAACAATTAGTGAGACAACCCCTTTAACTTCATTTTATTGCTGAAATAATATCGATCACCACCAAACAAGAAAAATTAAAGCCTCCCCAAAACCTTTAGCTTTTCTTTAAAAAAGCCCCCCTACTCTGCACTTATTTCCTGAATTAATTTTACCATTTTTAACTTTTTACGTATTAAGACACCTGTCCGCAACCAATCACACCCAACCTCTCCACAATGGCAAAGACCAAAAGGGGTTCTAAGACCCCAGGGGGAAAATTTTTGCCTGAAACAAGGTTGGGATGGTCGGAAAAATAGGGAAGCACTTGGTGAGAAGGCAATAACGTTCACAATTACTATATTACAAAAGGAAGAAAAAACAAAGAGACTGTCAATTTTCCTCAGTCTTGGGTCCTGCAAGATCTCTCTTGTGGGGTAAGGATGTTCTAGAAAGGTCAGGAATCATCCAGAACACATGGGAGGACCTTTTTCCAAGACCTAATAGACTGGGACCTTTGTCTCAAAGATTATTGTTAGTATTACACTACACCATCATTGATTAAAATCCTTCAGGGCAAGCAAGGTCCCCCCCCTCACCCAATACAAAGTCAAAAGGGTGTTTGAAGTTTTGCCAGTTTAATTGGTGTCCCTTAAAAAAGGGCAGGAAAAGCTGGGGTCACAAGACCAAAATAGAACTTTTTGGTATGAACTCTACTTACCATGTTTGTAGAGGAAGGATGATACAAGACCAAGAGCAAGAGCAACCGTGAAGCATGGTGGTGGCAAATCACACTTTTGGGGTGCTTTTCTCCAATTGGACAGGATGACTACACCGTTTTGAAGGCAGTATGAATGAGCCATGTATTACAAGATTTTGGCCAACAACCTCCTTCCCTCAGTAAGAGCATTATACATGGTCGTAGCTGGGTCTTCCAGCTGAAAAATTAACCGAAGCACACAGCCAGGGCAACAGAGGAGTGGTTCCGTAAGAAACAATTCAAGGTCCTGGAGTGGCCTAGCTAGTCTCCAGACTTGAACCTAATCCAAAATATTTGATGGGATCTTTGGAGGGAAGCTTTAATGTAGCTTCAGCGACAGCCCCGAAAACGGAAAAATCGGGAGAAAATCTGCATGGAGGAGTGGGCCAAAATCCCTGCTGCAGTGTGTGCAAACTTTTCAAGAACTACAGGAACCGTCTGACCTCTGATTGCCAACAAAGGTTTCTGTGCCAAATATTAAGTTCTGTTTTTTCTATTGTATCAAATATTCATTTCATGCAATAAAATACAAATGAATTATTTACAAATCATTCAATGTGGTATTCTGTTTTTCTAGATTCTGTCTGTCACAGTTGAAGTGTACCTACAGTGGAAACCAGAAGTTTACTTACACTATATAAAAAGACACATATGCATGTTTTTCTCACTATCAGACATGTCATCCATTTTGCTAATTTTAAATCCATAAGAGTTCCATGTGTAAATTTACAGTGGAAAATAAGTATTTGATACACGTGATTTTGCAAGTTTTCCCACTACAAGAGGAAGAGGTTTTCATTTATCAAATTTTGAAACCGGGAGTTTCTAACCCTATATAAAAAGACACTATGCAGATTTTTTTCTCTATCACAAAAAAACAAATTTAAGAGGGCGACATTCCATCTTGTTTTTACTGCAATAAATTTTTACAGATGAAAAAAGCACCCCCGGAATCTGGAAACTGCATCCAAAATTATCCAATTTGGGCAAGCCCACAATTCTTTTCCGATACCTTGATTTATTTCTTTAATTTTTCCCAGAGTTACACACAAAGCATGTTTTATGTGCATTAAAAAAACACCACCAGCTGGTCTCTAACTCTGTTGCCATAATCAAAGCTTCCAAAGACATGACACATATATGGGCTGCAGGGCCGGACAAGGCTTTTTGGGCCCGGGCAGTACGCCAATGGCCCCCCCCCCCCCCCGCCTAAAAAAACACCCCCCACACACACACACAAAATTCCTCTCACCCCGCCCAGGTCCTGTCACTAATTTTCTGCCCCCCCACAATGATCCTGCCCATCTCCCACACCCGCACAAGAAAATCACCCTGACAAATTTGCATTTTAAAAACGCTCCCCTCCTAGACGTGAATACCCCTAAAAACAGCCCCAATAACCCCCATACAGGAGCAAATCTACCGGACGAATGATTGTTCTAAAAAACACTCCTACAAAACCAAGACCCAAAACTATTACTACTTAAAAGGCTCAAAAATTCGCCAGACCCTGACCGAACGCAACCCCCACGGCTTAAAACATATACCACCCCATACAGTGACTATATAGGGGTAGATGCATTGTAGTGGGCCTCTGCAAAATATGTGATTCACTGTTTTTACTTTAGTACCCCCGGGGAGACGCCCTTTCTGATCAGCGTCGTTCACTTTCCCTTTCTTCTCCATCCGGTTCACACCTTCATGCCAATTGCTCCCGGGCCAAAACTCGTCCCCAGGATTTGGACACAAAAACTTTGATTCCCCACATTTCCATAACCCTTAAAATAAGGGATAAAGTCCCCTTAGTCAAAAGGGATAAGATATGCCCTCCAGTCACAGGATATAGCTAGGGGCTCAGGCAAAAAATAGCTAGGGGGTTAGGCGGCGTATGGGGGGTCAGGGAGCGATGGGGGCCCCAGGCAGGGGTATGGGGCCACAGGCAGGGTTATAGGGGCTACAGGGACAAATAGGGGCCACAGGGGAGTCATAAGGGGCCCAAAGGCAGGCTATGGGGCCACAGGGGAGGCGTAGGGGGCCAAGCGGGTAGGGGGCCAGGGAGGCGTAAGGGGGCACCAGGGAGGCGATGGGGGCCCAGGGAGGCGTATGGGGGGCCCAGCAGGCATATAGGGGCCACAGGGAGCCGTACAGGGGGTTTAGGCAGGCACAGGGGTTTTAGGCAGGGGTATGGGGCCACAGGGAGGGGAGGACCTCAGGCAGGGGTTGGGGCCTCAGGGAGGGGTAGGGGGGCCCCAGGCAGGCGTAGGGGGCCCATGCAGGCGTATGGGGGCTCAGGCAGCGTAGGGGGCACCAGGCAAGCGTATGGGGGGCCCCACAGGCAAAGGGCCACAGGCCCGTAAAAAGGGCTAGGCAGGCGTCGGGGGCCACAGGCAGGGATAAGGGGCCCCAGCACCGTAAGGGGGCTCAGGGAGCGTATGGGGGCCACAGACGGCTAGGGGGGGTCAGGGAGGCTTAGGGGGGACCCGGGGGCATTATAGGGGGGCCCCCAGGCAGGTATTATAGGGGGGGGCAGGCAGGCATTAAGGGCCACAGGCAGCATTATAGGGCCACAGGGAGGCGTATGGGGCCACAGGCAGAATATAGGGGGCCACAGGGAGAATATGGGGGCCCACGGGAGGGGTTATAGACTACGCACATAAGGGGCCGCAGGCAGGGATTATAGGGGCCACAGGCAGGCTTATAGGGCCACAGGCAGGGCGTAGGGGGCCACAGGGAGGATATAGGGGGGCCCCAGGGAAATATGGGGCCCAGGGGGAGGCTATAGAGGCTACAGGGAGGCATTTTAAAAGGGGGCCGCAGGCAGGGATTATAGGGGCCGCAGGGAGCTTTGGGGGGCCGCGGGAGGCATTATAGGGGGCCCAGGGGGGGGATAAAGGGGGCCCCAGGCAGGATAAGGGGCCACAGGCAGGGTGTAGTGGGCCACAGGCAGGGATTATAGGGGGCCGCAGAAGGGTATGGGGGGGCCCCAGGGGGCATTTTGGGGCCGCAGGGAGGATAAGGGGGCCACAGGCAGGGATTATAGGGGGCCGCGGGAGGCATTATGGGGCCGCAGGCAGGCATTAAAGGGGCCGCAGGCGGGATATAGGGGCCACACAGCACTTTTAAAAAAAACAACATTAATACTTACCCAATTCCCGGCGGGCGCCCTCTTTTTCCCTTCACCGCCCTCCCCGGCACTCCTCGGCGCACGGCCTGTGACCGCTGTGCGCCCCAGGGAGGCGCGTCGCGATGACATCAAACCCTTTGGACCTGCCGGCTGAGGCGCACGGGCCCCCGGCGGGTCCCAGCGCATGAGGACCCGGGGGCCCCGCTGTGTCGGCCCCGCACTCACCGGAGGGTCCAGCGACCTCCGGGGAGCGGGCCCACACTGCTGCGAGCAGGGGCGTTTGCCTCTCTCCGAAAAAGGGTCACAAGACCCCCGGCCTCAGGCCCCGGCAGCGGCCGAACCCGCGAGGGTCGGGCCCGACGGCCCCCCCCTTAGGGATAAGCGAGGTAGGCCCCCAGGCGGGCGCCTACCCTTTTGGGCCTACCCCCTCCCGCCCTGAGGGCTGTCCCAGATTGTTTAAAGGCATAGTAATCCTACTGTATGGAAACTTTTGACTTTGCAAAATATAATAAAAATGAGTTAAATTCTCTTATTCTGGCATTTTTGGGAAATAAAATAATTTTTGGGTTTCCTAATTTACTTAAGATGGGTAAGGTTTATTCTGATTTTTATGTCAGATAGGAGAAGAAATGCATAGTTCTTTTATATAGTTTTAAACTTCTGGGTTTAAGTAGCTATAAAGACCTCTTCATTCTCTGTAGGTGGGAAAACTTGCACATACATTTACATCATGGGAACTATGCCGTTCCTACATGTAGACATAAATGTATGACATAGTAAACTTGCACCATCACTTGTGCTGACTGTATTATACAGCTGTCACCCTGCATTATTATATAAACACTAATCAGGATGCTGAACAGCCAAAGAAAAACAAGACAGGTTTCCCCCTTTATGAAACAATATTGGGGGGAGATTTGTCATGGCAACCAGAAGCCTAATAAAGGCCCCAGGTCTATCATACTAGTACATTTATTAGGCCCTACAAATACATAACTGGTATTTGCTCCATCGATTCGGGGTCGAATACGGACACAAATATCGATTCAGCGGATGAGATGCCTACCAGTGCCACAGCCCAGTCATATTACCGACAACCAAAGAATAAAAGCAAACGGGGTCCAAAAAACTTGGCCGGCGGAAACGGGGAGGAAGGAAGCACCAAAATGAAAATGAAAACTCGTCAAGCCCAATAATTCCAACACTGGACACATGTGTACAGGAAGATTTGGATGTCCTTAATTTGTCTTCATTCCATCTGGACACAGCTCAAATGAAAATCCTTTCACTGGGTCTCAATTTTTGTCTACAGACGGACTTTGATCTATTTTCTACTCTTAAAAGAATTAATAAATTTGTAAGATCTCTCACATTAAGACGGCATTTTTGGTACCCTGACCAAGATAATGTGGGGGAGGTTACAGAAACCAACCTGGGTTCAGATAGTGATAGTGAGGCACTGAAAATGATGACTCCTCAGGAACGGGTGTCAATTATGACACTTCATGAGTTACACGGTGTCTCTACTGACACCTTCCTCATGCTTCAGATCTGTCTGCCCAATCCTCCACATTCAAAATTTCCAACCAGGGGTTCTACCCTGTCAATTCCAGAACTCAAGATATGGAACGGTTTCAGGCGATGATTGAAAAGGACCTCAGGTCGTTGGCCACCACCGTGCCTTCGAGTCATAAATTTGCCAACCTCACCAAAGTTGAGCAAAATGCTGCTGAATGTTTAGGGAATAATCCCGATTTGATTATCAGAATGGCTGATAAAGGGGGCACGGTGGTGGTCATGGACAAGGCTACTTACAATGAAACTATGTATTCTATGCTTTCAGATACTGCCACGCATCATAAACTTGCACAAGATCCAACACAGGTTTTCAAAATTGAATTGAATTCTCTTTTAATGGAAGGTCTGGCCTTAGGGGCTCTTTCTCTAAAACAGAAGGAGTTCATTTTGGTCGAATCTCCAATTATGCCCAAAATCTAGGGGTTACCGAAATTCCACAAAAGCACCGAAAACCCCCCCTTTGCACCGATTTAATTCGGGCATAGGTTCCCTTCTGGAAAAACTCAGCCAGTGGTTAGTAGTTTTACAACAACAACTGGGCAATTGTCCCTAGCCTTTTAAAAGACACACGGGATTTTCTTTCCCAAATTGCACAATATTGTATGGGAATCTGACATGGTTGTGGCTTCTTGCGATGTTGATCGCTTTACACTTGAATTCCACACCGTGTAGCCCTCCATGCCCTTAAATTCCATCTTACTACTTACAGTAATTATTCTTTAGAACTATCAGAATTTATAATTATGGTAACGGATTTCCTTATGACACACAACTTTTTTGCATTTGAGTCTGCTATTTATCTTCAAGTCAAGGGGGTGTCGATGGGGGCAAAGTTCTCACCTTCCTTGGCCAACCTGGTCATGGCGTGGTGGGAGTCTGCCTACATCTACACCCCTGATAATCCTTTCCTGACCCATTTGCGTTGGTATGGCAGATACATCAACCTCCTCTTTATTTGGGGGGGGCGATGTATCTGCCATACCTTCGTTTCTTTTTTATCTCAATAACAATTTTTGTAATTTATGATTCATTCCACAGATTGGGGAGAACGGTATTCAATTTTTGGATTTGGTACTCATGGGCAGGACAGGTCAAAACATCATCACTAAGACGCATCGCAAAGCAACGGCAGGAAATACCATATTACATTATCGAAGCTATCACCCAAAACACACACATAGGTCCATTCCTGTCGGGGAAATGATCCGTTCCATGCGTAATTGCAGCTCATCTAGTGATTTTGAGGTAGAACGGGATGCTATTTTGTAGAAGGCTTTCAAAAGGGTTATCCATCTTGGACCGAATCGGGCCTTAACATTGTTAAAATAAAACCAAGGAGTATTTTTTTTTTCATAGAAAACAAAAGAAACAACAATATTAACAACATTTTGGTATTGTTTCAATTTCCAATTTTCCCGAAAATCAAAATATAGTTCTAAAACATCTACCTTTATTACGTGAAGACCCCATCCTAGATGAAATCCTTGCAGACGGACTTCAGGTAGTTACCCGTAAACCTCGAACGCTTGGCAATTTGCTATCATCCAATTCAAGTATCTCTATGAAATCTAAAAGTAATTGGCTCAAACAAGAGGGGTTCTATAAGTGCAGTTCCAGTCCCTGCAGGGTCTGTGGCTTTGTTAACAGTTGTAAAGTTTTCTATAACAGTCAACACACTAAATCCTATACTATCCGTAACTATAGTAATTGCAACTCTCACCATGTTGTATATTTGGCTACCTGTACGGAGTGCAATCTCCAATATGTGGGCAGCACCACAAGGAGCTTGAAGACTCGCATCCTTGAGCATCTCAATGACATCACTAACACGGCGATTCGGAACAGGTCCCACCTCTCAATGCATTTTAGGGAGGTATATGGAGGCCACAGCAATAAGCTGAAAATTATGGGTATAGACAGGGTTAGTAAACCTAAGCGTGGTGGGGACATAAATCACATACTGCACGATAAGGAGGCTTACTGGATTTTTGATTTAGATCCAGCGGTTCCCGCTGGATTAAAGTCCAAAAAGGAGTGGATGTTTCACTATTAATCTCCGTAATGACAGTGGTCACATTTTTTGATCTCTTTACTATATATTTTGGATGCGATTTATAGTTGCACAAAAAAGTTATATAGTTGTATGTATATTCAGATAGTATCTGCCAGTGAACCATGATCACTCTGATTGGATAATGAATATTGTAGTCCTATATGAATACATGTATCATGTTATTTTTCCTTGCATCTAGGTTCATATTAGGTTTTAATTGTTGTTGTTCTTATGTTACTCATTCTGTTTTCGTCCATTTTTCCCTCTCCGTTCACCTACCATTTGTCGCCGCGGCGCCCTCTCTTCTTTTTTTTTTTTTTTTTTTAAACATACTTTATTCAGAATTTTTGACATAATACAGACAAAAGAAAACAGTATATCAATAATCATGCACGAGTACAGTGTTGATCAACATGACAGGGTAGTTAATGTACATTAGAAGGTGTTTAAAGAAGTGCTGAAACTAAACAAAAAAAAACAACTCTAGCTAATACTAGAAGCTGGAAACCCAAAAAAAAAAAAAAAATGCCCTCTCTTCTTTGCGGGTGCCGGTCTTCTGTGTGACGGGTCCGGGTGGCGTTGGTTGTCGCTATGACAACGGTTTCGTCACTTCCTGGATACCTATGGTTGTGTCTGGGCTGTTGCCCTGGTTTGCCGCTCACGTGCTTCCGGTGGCGTTCCGGAAGCCCGTGTGCTGGTTTTGGATGAGGGAAGCGGGCGCAAACAGGTGAGTTCACTCATCTTAGTCTTTGTAAGGGTATAAAAAAAAGGGGGCCTTTTCCCTATTAAAAAGTTTTGCCCATTGTAGGTATGCAATGAAAGAAAGTAGGGCCATGATTAAGGGGGGTTCACCACCCAAAAACGCGTCGCCGTTTTTAAAAGGGGTTTTTTCATCTAAATGCCATGGGGTTCCCTTGTTGTTTTTTTATGGATTCAAAAAAAAGAAGTTTTTCTACACCTTCTTTGGGCACCCCTGAGATTCACTATTCCCCCGAAAAAGGTGAAAGAACTTTGCAAATGTGTCTTTTTATATAGTGTATGTAAACTTCTGGTTTCATCTGTATGTCTATAAAGACTTCTTCATTCTCTGTAGGTGGGAAAACTTGCACATACATTTACAAAAGGAAACTATTCCCCGTTCCCACATGTAACAAAAATTTGTAAAAAAATAGTAAACTTGCACCATCACTTGTGCTGACTGTATTATACAGCTGTCACCCTCCCTTTTATTGAAAACACTAATCAGTTTTTATGCAAATTTCAGCACAAAGAAGAAGGAACGAAGAAAGGGCTTCCTTTATGATACAATTATTGGGTGCTGATGATTTGTCATGGCAACCAGAAGCCTAATGAAGGCCCCAGGTCTATCATACCAGTACATTTATTAGGCCCTACAAATACATAATTGGTTTTGGGCTGCATTCGTAACAATTTGGAAATGGGGCGTTTTAAAATCGATCCCCGGGGAAAATTTTGGGATGACAATCTGACAGAAAACTATTACAAATCGCCCCAATTTTCGGCATTTTCCTGTCATTTTGGGGGCCCAAAGCAAATCAGTTTTGGGAGAAATAAAGCGGGGTGACGGGGGTGTCCCAACGTCATGACTTTTGATGTGAAAGGGTTGCTTTGGCTGGAAAAATCACTTTAACCCTTTTTTTGCTTAGACCAGCGAATCCTGTTCACATCAGTGTTTCAGTGTCAAACATTAGAGAAGACTGTGCTGCGTGCTCTAAATACAGCTCAGCCAGAAAAACATTTTTCTTCTTTTTCATTCATCCCGGACAACAATGCTTTTGGGCTGTGAACTTTTAGAATATGGGTAATTAAAAAATTGGGGTTTCCCTTAAATTTTGGTTAGCCCACAACTTTTAAAAAAAGGGCATCTACCTGCCCCAGCCGTGGGGGGAGAGGAGGGGGGCGGGACGGACAGACAAGCTTTGGAAAGGAGGGTGTATATTGTGAAACCCAGCCCTTTTCTTTAAACCTGCATTGAAAGGGCTTTTTTTTCCCATTTTTTTGGCCCCACACATCTCGCCCCTTTAGGTAAAATTTTGTCCCTTTTTATTTTGTGCATCCCAGTTTTTTTCCCAAATAGCCACCTTTTACTTAAATTTGGATACAGAAATTTTTCAGCAACGGGTTTGGTGTATTTCTTTTGGGGCAAAAACCACCTTTTTTAACCAATAAATTTTTAAATAGTGAATTCCCACGGGGTGCGCCCCCAGTTTTTTCAAAAGCCCCCTTTTTATTTAAAATTTTGGAATACAAAATTTTGTATAACTTTTTGGTGTTTTTTAAATTGGGTTTCACAAACCCCCTTTTTTTTACCCATAAATTTTTAAATAGCTGTTTTCACGTGGGGGCGGCCCCAGTTTTTTTCAAAGGGCCACGTACAAAAAATTTTTTTAAAAAAAAGGAAAAAAATTTTTTTTTTAAAACCTTTTCAGAAATTTTCCCCATTGCTGAAAAAAAACGCAATTTCTCACCGGAAAACTTTTGAATATTTTTTTGCGCCCCTTTGAATCTCATTTTTTGGCGCAGAAAACCCCACTTGTTTATAGTTTTTTTAAAAAAAAAAACTATCAATTCCTATCCTACTGGGTTTTTATAAATCCCGGGGACTGAAGGAAAAACACTGTTGATTTTTGTTTTAGGGTTTTCTTCCACCAGACCACTTTTTCACGGGTCCTCGATAGAAACAATTCTTTTTTCTAATCCAAATTTGGGCCCTGTTTGGAAATTAAAAGGTATTTAAGAATCTGATTTGGGCCTTTTTTTAATAAGAGACTTTTCAAAAAAATCTTCCATACCTTTTTTTAAATTTTTATCTTTTTGAACATGGAGCGAAATGCAGGTGGTAAGCAGCAAAGAGGGGGTAGGGACATGGAAAATAGGGTACGAAAAGAAGGGCTCCTTCCAGTTTCTGGCGACAACACACAAGCCGCCGGGTCTCGGTTTCAGGAAACCCTCCCGGCCTGTCATCGGGGGTCGGGGCCCTGTAATTTTCAGTAAAAGAAAAGGTCGCCAATTAGTTTTTTTCCAAATGGGTTTAAACAACCTGCCTCCCGCAATCTTACCCTTTCCCCGTCCTCCCCCGTCAAGGGCCCCAAAAAATTTAATGTCCCCGTTAAAATAAAATGGTGGTTCAAAAGACTCCCTTTTTTTCCCGGGGCACTTTTTTAAAACTGTGGGGGCAGACAGGTTAAGGGGCAAGCTGCGGTCCAGACAGTTTAGTCAATTCCAGTTCAATTTTAAAAAAGGGGGGTTCAAAGACCCCTTTTTTTTCCCGGGCCTTTTTAAAACTGTGGGGTCAGACAGGTTTTAAAAATTTAAAAAGGTCATACTGCGGGACAGGACAGGGATAGTTAATGCCAGTAACTAAAAAGTTTGGGTTTAAAGACTCCTTTTTCCCGGGACTTTTTAATCTGGGGGGCAGACAGGTTTTTTGGGGCATGCTGCGGTCCGGGCAAAGGGATAGTCCTTTTCCATTTTTTAAAATAAAATGGTTGGGTTTAAAAAACTTTCCCTTTTTTCCCGGGACATTTTTAATTTTGTGGGTCAACAGGTTTTTAAGGGGCATGGGTGCGGGCCCGGACAGGGATAGCAATGTGCAGTTCCCAAATAAAATTTAAGGGTTTATAAAAATACTGCCTTCCGGCACCTTTTTTAAATTTGTGGGGGGATGCAGGTTTTTAAAAAGGGCATGGGTGTGGTACAAGACAGGGGAAAATGAATTTTTCGTACTTTTTTTCTTTTGACTTTTATAACCAATTGTTTGCCTAAGAAGTACACTATCCAGTTTACTGTTTTTGGGTGTTTAAATTCCAGCTTCTCCACCCCTGTTTTTGGGGGTAAAATGAAGGGTTGTTCCCAACCCAAAAGACTTTAATGTCATCTGAAAAAAATCTTATCGACTATCGGATAAACGTCATGGAATTTTTCGATATCCCACATTCCCAATCGATAACGATATTTGACCCAATCGCTTTTAAACACTAGTAAAAACCTAATATATAACAATTTTTTGTTTTTTTAAAAAAACCATATCTGAATGAAAAACTAAATTTTTGTTTTTTTGTTTAATTGGGCTAATTTCAAAAAAAAAAAAGGAATAAAATGCAATGAAAAAGTCATGTGTGCTCCAAAATGGTACCAATGAAAACATCAACTTATCCCACGAAAAACAAGCCCTCGTCGAGCTCTGTGTATGGTAAAATAAAACTTATGGCTCTCAGGATGTGGCAATGCAAAAATAAATTATTCTTTATATTGTACAAAAGTAGTAAAACAAAAAAGTTATTCCTTTGGTATTGCCGAAAATTAAAACTGCCCCCACAGAATATATTTTTTTAGGGTCATTATACTGCAAAAAAAGTGTGCAGTAAAAAAAAAAACAAAGGGCGAATTACGTTTTTTTGGCCCCTTTTTTTTTTTGCATGTTTTTAGTAGCGTAAAAAAATGAGCCTAAAACTATGAACCTGCTCAAACTGGGGGTCATAAATTTAGCGCTTTTTAGCTACAAAGCGCCTTCTGATCGGAAAACCCATTTTTAAAGTTATTTACCTGTTCCAGCAGTAATGCACTTGGATTTGCCGATAAACAGTAAGAAATGTGTAGATTAGTACGGTTGTAGTGAGACACGCCTCCAGCACGCCCCCGTTCTTAGGCGCATTACAAAGTGCCGCGGGGGGCTATGAAAATTTTCCCCTGAAAATTGGAGTGCCCCCTTTTTTAAAAATATAGCGAACGGGGCTGGCCAGTTTTCAGCTGAAAAACACCAGACTTCTGGCACAGCCCAGTTCATATATGTCGCACAAAGTGCCCAAAATTGGGGAAATTTCCCCTCCAAAAGTGACTGTATTTTTTAAAGTATATACCCACAGGGAAAAGTACCCAAAAAATTTCCTTTCATTTACAAAAACAACCATTTTTCAAAAAAACAAGCCCTCTAAAGGGGGGCTCCCTTTAAAAAACTCACTGCAAAATGGGCTTTTATTCCTTTAAAAAAATTTAAAGAATTTTTTGATGTTTTTTTTCCCAGCATGCAGCCCTGAATCCCGGGGGAGCGGGGGTGTCAGTTTTTTGTGTTGGGCAAAAGGAAATATGCTGGGCAACCCAGTTCAAAAGTATGGTTCAATAGGTTGAAAGCCAGCATGGTGCACCACACGAAAACCATGTGATTTCCCTTTTTCTATATGTGTTTGGAAATTTACTTTGCAATAAAACCCCCCTAAATGGATTTCAGATGTATGAGTGGTTGGTCATCCTATTTTTGCACTTGGGAAAAAAATTTTCTGAAAGGTACTGCGACGCTGGTGTGAGCTGGCTCTTTTTCTATGTGCAGTTATGTACTGAGCAGTTGCTTCCCTCATGGGTAGTTGAGCAATTGTTCGTCTGCACCATTGTAGCATCTCTCATGTAGCACTGGGGTTTTTGCCTCCTGCTGGGGACTGATTTTTAACTTGCCTCTACAGTAATAAATATTGCCATGGTTTCTGTAATCTTACATAGGTGACAAATTAAAAAAGTATGACTCTCATGTGCCAATGGTTGAAGGCCAAAATTTAAAACATATCTCAGTTTATCTGCTAAAACTAGTGGCACAATAAAATACACATAAAGGGCGACATGTATATTTTTGGCGCCCAGGCGCCATTTTTTTTGTGCGCATTTTGTAAGTAAAGCCACCTGGAAATTTTATTTAACCATTCTACTGCGGGGAAAAGATTTAGCGCTTTCAGCCAAAAAAGCAACATTTCTGGCCTTCAGGGGAAAAATTAAAATTTAAAGCGCTCTACCTGTTCCGGCAGTAAAGTACCTGGATTTGCCGATAAACAGTAAATAAATGTGTAAATTCTTATGGTTGTAGTGCGCCCTGCCTTCCGCACGCCCCCTGATCTCAGGCGCATTACAAAGTGCCGCACGCGCTTTATAATGCGCCTGATATTGGAGTGCGCCTGGTTAAAAATCTAGCGAACAGAGTTTTTGGGCAGAGTTCTGGTGCAGCCCCGTACATACATGGCACCCAAAATTATTACATTATGGGCGGCATGTAAGAATGGGGCTGTGCCAGATATCTGGCATTTATTTCCCGCCCATATCAGGCGCAACCCTGGTTTTGTACATGTTTAAAAAACTTTCCCCCCCCCCCATTATCGGCCCCTTAACCAGCGCCCGTGGCAAATTTGCGGAGGGGGGGTTCATAAATCAAAGGGGCCCTTTCCCAGCCCAAAAATTAAAGCTTAAAGGGCATTTTTGGGTTAAGTGCCAAATTTCATACATGCCGCCCTATGTTGCTAAGTCCCAAAATTTCTTGAAAATTGAAAAACCCGTGCAAGGATTTGTGATCACTTCTGTTAGAAACAGAAACCCTAAATGAACCCCTTTAATTTAAATTTCCCGTTTTAGAGAGAATTTTCTAGACAAATAAAGGTTAAAATCAGTATCCCCCCTGGTCCCCAGACAGATGGGGCCGGGTTTCTTTCTAGGTTTTCCATGCTGGACTACATTGGTAAAGGGTAGATGTCAGTTTTCCCAGTGGTCTACTCAGGTGAGAAGGTTACCCATTGTAATTAGTTTAGCTTTTTGTTGTATGTTCCCCTCTCTGATTTGTTGTGTGTGATTATAATAAGAGCAGGGAAGAAATACATAATTATTATTATTGAAAACGTAACCCCAGCACAGGCCTTCTTGTCTCCATTACTGGATAGGTTGGTCACACACAACTTGGTTGGAAATAATAAAATAAAAAGTGGTGGTCCCTTTTTTTCCCAAAAAACAAGCTCTCAACCCCCAGGATTTGGGTTGAGGACTTTGAAGCAGGTGAAAGTAAAATGCCAGACATCAAAATCTGAATAATAATAGCATTTGATTCTGTTATTGTTATCAGACCTGACAGATTCCTGGAGCATCACGGAGCCTGACCATGCATGCAGTCACATTAACAACTTCTTCTCATAAACAACAGCAAACAGACAAGGTCACCCCATAACAACCCATTAACTATGTGTATGGGCAGCACCGTCAGCATTTCTTACTTGGTACGCCATTACCAGGTTTTTGGGTTACGATGTTACGAGTTTGGGAAACTGCCACAGACATGCCAAAACAGACTTGCAAAAAAAAATTTTTTTGTATTTGGAAAGTATTAAAGGGGTTTACACAACGTATTTGGGGGGCGTTCTTAAACTTCGCCAACTATTGCATTTGACAGTTCCAGCACTCATTGAATGCTGTGTAAAATCATTGTCGTTGTTCAGACGACGATAATTTTTTCAAAACGTATTTTCCCGGGGCAAACCGTGGGGCCCTTTTTTAAAAAAGTGGCCCGTCAATTTTTTTCAAACCCCTTATGAAATAAAAAAATTCCCAAAGGGAATAGGAGGCCTCAGGCCATTTGAGTGTTAAAAGTGTGTGAACATCCCCCCTTTAAAATTTTTAATAAAGAATTTCAATTTGGGTCGATGTGTTTTAAAACACCTCTTCAGTTCCTTTTTTGCAAAAAACCAAAACCCGAAAGGGGGGTCCCGTCACAAATTTTTTTGACAAAACCTAAAAAAATCAGAAACCCCAGCCTTTCCCCCCACCCCATCACTTAAAAGGAATCTGTCGGGCCCAAATTTTTTTTTTTCTTATTAAAACAAGACCCTGAAACCCTACTCTTTTTTTTAGCCGTTTTTTTTCTGATTTTAGGGTTTTTCAATTCAGTCGTTATATAAAGATTGGGGAAAAACAATTTTTGCTTTCACTGCTTTACAGCAGTAGAGAGAGCCCTTTCAGCAGCTTCTTGCACAATAGGGGCCTTAAAAATGACTTTAGGGCCCATTGACCCTTTTTTAAGAGAGTTTTTCCCGGCATGTTCTGTGACCCGGAAAAAGGGCATTGTGCAGGGGGGGGGGAGGGGTGACTTTGACTATCTCCCCATTGTGACTGGGGGATTCCCTTTTTATCTATACACATTGGTTTTCACCTTTTCAGTTTTAACCCCGCTTGGCTTGGGGAAAAGAGCAAAACTAAAGAAAGTCTTTTTTACCGAATTTGGAAGTGGGCAAAATTATTATTTAGGCCAAAAAGAAAACTGCAGGGCTTTAAAAAATTTTTAAAAAAACATTGAAAGGATCGGGAAAATTTAAAACATAACCAAAATTCCCAAAAAAAAATTTTGTTTAACTTAAAAAAGTGAGTTTAAAAAAAAAGAACATTCCCTTTTTAAACCCGATCACCCAATACGTTCACTGTACAAAAAAAAAGGTTTTGAAAATGCTTTTAAAAATAAATCTTAAAAAAAAAACCTTTGGGCCCAAAAGCAGGGTGAAATTATAAAAAACCCCGGGGGGTTTAAAAAATTTTCCAAAAAAAGTGACCAAAAAACAAAAAAAAACCAATCAAATTTGGGGTGCAATGATTCTGTTTATTAGGTAAAAACTATCGTGTTAAATTTTAAAACTAAAATCATTACATCTTGTTGGGTGCCATGTTATCTTTCTGTGTCATCTAAGCGATCTAGGCAAAATAAAAAAGCAATGTATTTGATTTAAAAGTCTTCAAATTTTCCCTTTCCCCACCTATTGAAAGTTTTAAACATTTTAAGTGAGAAAAACCCCTTTTTAAAGGGAAAAATAATCTCCCAGGTTGCAAGTTTAAAAAGAAAAATTTTTTTGAAAAAAAAACCCCCTCACTTTTGGCACCCTTGTATACACTTGTCGCTTTTCCCAGTATTTTTGATTTTTTAAAGGGTTATTACATTTTTTTTTCTAGAAGTCAAAATTTTGGAGGGCTTTACACATTATATTTCCTTTCGTCCCTAATATCTAATAAGGGCCATCATATAGTGCTGCAGTAAGGGACCATATTCTCCCCGAAGAGAAATATGTCTGGGTTATCATACCCCTGTAATATGATAGAAGACACAACAACTTTTTTTTTTCCTTTTTTTTTGTTTAGGTTTGGTGTCCCGATCCCGTGGATATGGGTGAAAGGGAAAAACTTCCAGAGATATAATGAAAAAGTTCCTTAGAATTTTTATGCAAATTAGTGTCCTTAGGTGGGAAATGTTTGGGATTTTAACTTTTAATTTGATACAACATTTGTTTTGCATAAAGGGTCCATTTTGTGGCATTTGATGGGCTTTTTGTTTGGCACACTGGAGATATCTGTGGCCTCCTACCTGGTGTAAAAGGACTTTAACAGATTTCACATTATGAAGCACATCAAGATTTAATATGGACCAGCAGTCTAGGTTTCCTTATTACCCAACTGTAAAAGAAAAATTTTGGGAAAAATATTGTTTGCATGAGCCCTAATGCTAAATTATGAGGAGCATAACTACACTACTCATCTCCTCCTGCAGATGGCAGTCTAGTTGATTACATAATTTTATGTCCCCCCTTTTATAAATATAAAACTCCAAAATTCAAACACTAAGTTTTAAACTCCATGAAGCTCATTACCTGAGCGCTGTTAGCGATTCACTTTAAATTTTCCCGTTTAAAAAGAATTTTGGGTTTTTAAAAGGATCCTGATAAATTTTTGGTTTGGGGTTTTTTTTATCACTTTTTGTGATCAAAGTTCCTGCCCCATGATAGAAAAAAACACATTTTGTGGAAATTTGTATACAGTCTCTTTGGGATAGAAGTTAAACCTAATAAACGTTTTTTTTATACATACCTTTACTAATGCTCTGCTGATCTCTGATTTCATTACTCTTTTCTGCAGTGGTGGCTGGGACTGGATAGGAGAAGGTAGGTGATCTTTCCCAGGGGGCCCCTTCCATTCAGGAGAAAAGAGGTTCAAACAGGTGGGTTGAAATTTTTTATTGGGGGGTGCAAAATTTTTTTATTTTCCCAGGGCTCCAGAAAACCCTTTTTCCATTCCCTTTCTTTAAATCAGTGATGGCCAATCATGTTGAAGGCAGAAATTGGCATTTTAGGTCAGATACTTTTAAAGCAGTTGTCCACTTATTTTTTTTGTTTTACCATACTGTTGCCCGTTTAAAACAAAAAAAGTCTCCTCCCCTCCCCTAGACTCCAGCGCTGCGCTGTCCTCACCCTCCACTGTTCTTCAGTTTACTTCTCGCTTTTCCTGAATAGGGACATTTCCGCTGCAGTACCTGATTGCAGCGATCACATACCACTGTCCGACCCTCCCCTTTTGGGGCCGTTTCTTGTGAATGATGCATCAGCCCGTGGCACATTATCCCCCGGGAAAACCCAAAAAACAGCTGGGGGTTGTGTTCAGAGGACCCCAGAAATGAAAAGGGGGGGAGACGAGGACGGTTGGGAGCGCTGGACTTGAGGTTAAGGGGAGAGGTGAGTATAACTTTTTGTTTTTTAAATGCCAGCAGTATGGTAAAGAAGAAAAAAAAGTGGAGAACCCCATTAAGTGCTACTGATAAATGGGAGGCATAAAACCTTTTAACTGCACAGTCGACCTGCTGACCAATATAGGAGAAGCAGAGGTGCAACTATCCTCTCTGTTGCCTGGCAGGAAAAGTAAAATGATGCCCCCACCTTTATGTTGCAGATTGGCAATAGGGAAAATAAGATCAGCATAAATTATTCTCTGTAGAAAAATGCTTTATATGTAGCATAATTTTACTGTATTATTATAGAGACCAGATCAGAGCCTAAAATACAGATCAAAATATTTACGAACATACAACTCACAACCACAGAAACCCCAAAGTCAACACTGTTGTCCGGTAGTTGAATAAAATATCTGGCGGCAGCACGTGAAAAGAACCACAATTCTTACTTGTTACATCCCCTACCCCTCAAGCACCAATGATTAATTGACAGAGCTGCAGGAATGACATGCTATACTTATGCTGGGTTCACATGGAATTATACCATCCTTCATTGGTATCCGTCAGGGTAACATGAAAAAAAGTACCCCAATGCATACTATGACTTGACTCCTTAGACATTAATAGAGCAAATCTAGTCTGTTTGCAAAACATACCACTTTTCATGTGGGACACAAAAGCATGGTGTTCCACGCCTTGAGATAGAGGTAGTCACGGCAGCTATATCACAGTATTGATTGGCGAACCTTTTTCCCAGTATCACAATGCATACTAATGGTGGATGCCATACTTAGTGTTGATCAAACTGTTCTAGAAAAGTTAAGTTCTAGTAGAACTTCTTGAATTTTTTTTGGGACTAAAACCAAAATTTTTGCTGTTCTTCCGGTAAATTTTTCGTTCGCACGCCATTTTCAGTTTCTTTTTCAGCGCTTTTGCCTTTTGGCCCCATTCAATCACCTTTTCTGCACTTTTGGCGGCCATCAATCATGCAAGCACAGAGAACTGCAAAAAAATCAATGCCATTTTTTAAATATTTTACTGCATTGCCTTTTGAATGCCATTTCATTCATTCTGACTTTTCAGACTGTTCTTAGTTAGACAGCTTTTTCCCTCCCCATAACAGCAATAGTTAGGGATTTGTTTTGCGGGCTGCTCTTTCCCACACCCAAAGCTGGTTTTTTTTTTTTTTGCGGCTCAGGTATCGCCAACTCTATAAAATGGATATTATTATCAGAGTGCTTGGATTTGCCCAAAAGTTACGTTTTTGCATTTTTTGGGGGTTCGTAATTTAAAAATACACAGGGTCTCCAATCTCCCAAATTTGTAAAAAAGGGGCTTTTAAACCCCCCCTCGCGATGCAGGGCCCCGTAGCAGCTGTTACCGCCCGCCTTCCTATAGCTATGCCCCCTCTTGCAACTGTCCTCATCTTGTGTTCCATTTAAATTTTTTTTCATAATTTTTTCCACAGATCCCTTTTACTTTATGGGTGGTAATTCAGCTTTTTCTCACCCGTTTTTAAAAAAAATTAAACCAAAAAATTTCCCCTTTTATTTTAAAAGGGGTTCTGTTTTATAAACCTCAAAAACGAAAACCTAAAAATTGGAGGTTTAATGAATGAATTTTTTACTGCTCGCTCATCTCTAGCAATAATCTCTGCTGTCATGTAAGCAGAGAAGAAGCTACAGGAACATCGATGCTGGAGGTCTAAAAGGGGAGGGCTTTTTTTATTCCTTCAATTCGGACCCTTTTTATGATCCATGGTGTCAGGAAAGCCTGGCACACTGTCTGTACAGCACATTCCTTTGTCGTTGCACAGGCAAACTGAAAAAAAAAGAAAAATTTTTAAGCTGACTTTTTCGCCAAGTTTTAAAAAAACAATTTTTTTTGCTCTGTCTGAAATTTTAAAAAAAGAGGGCTGGCAACTCTACTATGCTGTGTTTATACATACAGAGTAAAATCGGGTACTGAGAGTTCTACCCAGGGTTAAAGCAGTTATACTAAGCAGAGTTCATTTATACAAAATAAGAGATGGGATATCTTGGGGGTCCATTAGCTCACACGATCACTGTATCTGGAGTAGACAGAAGGAATTTCCGCTCTAACACAGTAGTTGTTTTGTTCCACCTGACCTCAGCTAGCTTTATTCTTCGAATACTTGCTGGTAACAATTCAGTGGGTAAAAATATAACACAGATCCTAAGCCTCTGACCAATATAGTTTCCCTTACTATCAGGGTCTGCACCTTCTGTCCCTGCCACAAAATAAAGGGGGCACATTTTTCAAGCAGTTCACCAGAAATTTACAAATTTAATGCACCAAAAATAAAAAATAATCTTGTACAAGCTTTACACCACATTTACTATGTGTTTTAGACAGTTTCCAGACACTTCTGTGCCTCGTCTGGCAAAAGCGGCGTAATATTGATAAAGGGGTGCGGCTGCACATGTGTCCAAAAAATGCACCAAAATTTGGGCTTGTCTTAGTGGAAAAAAAGTAAACCAATTAAAATGTATAAAGAAAAACAGAGTTTTAAACTTTTGGGAATTTTTCAACACCATCAAAAAATGTGGGAATTTTTAAAAATTTCTGTTAACTTGAATGTTTAAAATTTTGGGCATATGATAAATCTCCCCCGATTTTCATACCAATGATCCGGATTCTCTCAGGCCAGCAGCACCTGTTACATAGTTAGTACAGTTGAAAAAATACATATATCCATTTAGCTCAATCAAGGTAGGGATAACACTGGATGAAGGGAGGGTAATGTTAGAACTTTGCTTCCCCCTATTGATCCAGCCATATGGAACCCATAATACATGAATAACGCTCTAAAAAGAACATTTCAATCCCCGATCCCCAAAAGGGGGATCAGACTGGGTAAACATTCAAAACAAGAATTCTTTATGTCTACATAAGTTTTAATATTATTTTGTTGCAAGTAATCATCTAAGCCCTTTTTGAAGCAATCGTCTGTTCCTACTATGGCCAGCTCCTGAGGTGACAAAGACTTACCACCTCTATTGGAAACCCTGTTTTAAAAGACTAAAACACCACCTAACAGTGGATAAGATAGACACAGAAAGGTATAAGGCTAAAAAAACCTAAAAATTTCTTAACAAAATTTAAACCCTTTATTGTTTCCAATTTTTCGCAACAAGAAGGGGGGAAAATCTATGCAGTATTTCCCAATTTAAACTGGTGGTACACAAGGAAGATTAAAAGACCCCTTAGTCGTCTCAAAATATAGAAACAGAGAAACAAACAATGGGAGTGTTTTTAAACATAAAAATAATTTTAATTACTTTAAAATACATACATATATATATATAGTCCCACCTGAAAATTTCTCAATGGAACTCGTCTCAAAATATAATGGACTATGCAACTTTAGAGTAATGACTAAATTTCCCTTATTTTTAGAAGATATTATGATGTTAAGGCTATTTTTGGTTATATTTTTGGTTTATAATTCTTGTTCTTTTTTTACCAAAACTTATGATTTTGTTGGACACTACTAGGTCTGCTATATTACCCAGATTTTATGGGGGCATAGCAAGTATGGGACTAAGAAAGAGTTAGTGAGGGACTTTGTTTATTTTTTGTCCTGCCACAATAAGGGTTTTGGGGAAAAAAAGATCCCAAATTTTTTTCTGACTATTCCCTTTAAAAAAGGATACATGGGGGGGTAAAAGTATTTAGTCAGCCACCCCAAATTTTGCAAGTTTTCCCACTTAAAAAATGAGAGAGGGCCGTAATTGACATCATAGGTGACCTCAACTTGAGAGACAAAATCCATGTACACGACGATCTTGTACATAAAGAATGAATGGGGGGCCCCCGTATCGTGAATTTTTTAGGGAAACCTCCTTTTATCAGCAAGGGCATTTAAGATGAAACATGGCTGGATCTTTCAAAACATGACAAAGATCCCCCAACACACCCCCCAGGGCAAGAAGGGGTGGTTCGTAAGAAGCATTCAAGGGCCGAATGGCCAACCCCCCAATCTCAAACCCCCCAAGAAAACCTTTGGGAAAGGGGGTTGAAATCCGTGTTGCCCACAAGCCCCAAAACATAACTGCTCTAGAGAACTGCATGGAGGAATGGGCAACAAACCAGCAACAGGTTGCCAACCTTTGAAGACTTACAGAAAAAAAGTTTGACCTCTGTATTGCCAACAAAGGGTACATGACAAAGTATTGAGATGAACTTTTTTTTTATTGACCAAAATACTTATTTTCCAAAAACCCTAATTTCAAAT
>JAODAL010031808.1:0-47909 GCA_025379985.1 Phyllomedusa bahiana
CCGGTCTCTAATTGGGTTTTATCTTTGCACATGTCATGTAGGGTATCCCTTTTCCCCCCAGGCCTTTGCCCAGTAGCATGTGCTCGCAGCATTTTATCAATCAAAGCAAAATTTGTTCACGCAATACCCCAAAAGCAGGCGCTCTGCTGCACTATATTGCACTCTTTAGCAAAGAAACACGTTTTTTCAGCTACTGGTGTGAAAGACCTTTACAAATGTGTAAATTGCGCAAAAGAATTGAGCAGCCAAAAACTACCAGCTTTGTAGCGTGTTTCATGGCTTATTTTATGCTAACAGCAAAAGGGAAAAAATTGTAATAACCTTTGGGTTATGAAATTTTGCTACAGGAAAAAAGTTTTTCTGTGGTGAAAAAAAAGGTTTCTTTAAGTCACAACAGCACGAAAAACGCTAATTTAACCCCTGGATGAAATTTTCGCAAAAGAATTGACACCAAAAAAACCACTTTTTTAGCTGTTACCCAAATTTTTTTTTTTTACGGTAACAGCAAAAGAAAAAATTGTAATTAACCCCTTTGGTTTTGAATTATGCTACAGGAAAAAAGTATTTTTTGCCGGTGAAAAAAACGGTTTTTGTGTAAACCCCACAGCAAACAAGCTTAATTTTAACCCTGATGTAAATTGCGCAAAAGGGTACAAAAATAAGCCGTAAAGGACGGTGCCAAGAAAAATATTATAAAAAGATATAATGAATAGACTTATAAAAATATTACCCCTATTAAAAAAAAAGGGAATGGGGTCCCCCGGGAAAGGGGGCTGGAGAATAAGGGAAATTTTGCCTAAAATAGGTAGGGGAAAAAAAAATAATAATAATGGAAGTGATAACTAATAGCAGGGTAATCAAATGAGGGGGAGAGAAAGCCCCCAAAAGGGACCTAGACAAACTTGACATTCCCCCCCAAAAATCGTGTATAAAAAAGTTCTTTAGTAAAAGATTCATTACAGGGGCTTCACCTTCCCTAATCAGTTTCATGAAGCGGTATGAGCTCCAGGGCGCGCCCCCGGCTTATATAGTCGGGGGGACCACAGAATCCCGCCCTCTTATTGGTTCATCTTTGCAAGCATTTAGGCTATGCCCTTTTTCCTCCCAGGTTCTTTGCCTCATTAACGCCATGTCTCGCACCATTTTTTCAAAGCATCTTCGTCACCGGAATACCCCAAATTCGACTTCGTTCCAAACCAATTTTTCCCGAAAAAAATAAACGAATTCACTTCGTTAAATCAATTCGCCCCTCTCTACTCCTGTCAACAAGCAGGCTGCTGCAAATATATTGCACTCTTTTGCAAAAAAATTCTTTTTTAGCACTGGGGTGAAAGACCTTTACAATGGTAAATTGCCAAAAGAATTAGCGCCAAAAACTACCACTTTGTATGTGTTACAATGGCGTGTATTTTATGCACATAGCAAAAAAAACTTGTAATTAACTTCGGTTGTGAATTTTGCAACAGGCAAATGTATTTTTTTCGGTAAAAAAGAGCTTTTTTTAGTCACCACACAAGAACAACTCTTTTTTAACCCCGGATGTAAATTGCCCAAAAGAATTTAGCAGCCCAAAAAAAAAACCTTTTAGCGTGTTACAATGGCTTATTTTACGATACACAGCAAAAAAAAACTTTTTAATTAACCTTCGGTTTTTATTTATGCTACAGGCAAAATTTTTTTGCCATGAAAAAGACCTTTCTTTAGTCCCCCCAGCAGCAGAACAAAGCTTAAATTAACCCCCCGGGTTAAATTTCGCAAAAAATTGAGCACCAAAAACTACCACTTTTGCGGTTACAATGGCTGTATTTTATCAACCAGCAAGAAATACTTGTAAAATTTAACCCTTCTTGTGAATTATGCTACAGGCAAAAAAGATTTTTTGCCATTTAAAAAGAGCTTTCTTTTAGTCCCACAGCAGCAAAAACTCTTAAAACCCCTGGATGTAAATTGCCAAAGAATTTGGGCAGCCCAAAAACTATCACTTGTGAGTGTTACAATGGCGGTATTTTTTCCTACACAACAAAAAAAACTTGTAATTAACCTTTGGGTTTTGAATTTTTGCTACGGAAAAAAGAATTTTTCCGGTGAAAAAGCGGGGTTTTTTTTATCACCACAGCACAGAACAACGCTTAATTTAACCCTGGGTGTAAAAATTTCCAAAAAATTTAGCACCAAAAAAAAGCAGCTTTGTACGTGTACAAGGCGTGATTTTTCGCACACACAAGAGAAAAACTTTAAAAACCTTGTTTTGAATTATGCTACGTCAAAATTCCCCTTTTTTGCCGGTGAAAAAAGACGTTTCTTTTAGTACCCCAGCAGCAGAACAACGCTTAAAAACCCTGGATGTAAATTGCGCAAAAAAAAAAAATTAAAAAAGGGCCCAAAAATGAAGTGGGATTTGATTGAAAACGCTGTTTTTTTAAATGAAACAACAGGGAACGGTTAATCACCTTGGATATTTAATGTGCTGTGAGCAGATAGCATTAAAAAGTAATGCAGCTGCACTGGGCGCACACTGGGCTTCAGATCCAATACCCCACAAAATCAAAAAGAAGTTAGAAAGCATTTCCTGAGACAACTTGACTCCCCCCAAAAATCGCTGTATAAAAATGATTTTTAGTAAAGATTCATTAGCGGCGTGCACAACTTTCCAATCAGTACAGTGAGAGCGGTATGAGCTCCAGCTCGCCCCGGACTTTTAAAGGCGGGGACTCACAGAATAGCCGGTCCTGATTGGTTCATCTTTTACAGTTTATTAGGTTATCCCTTCTTCCCCCCAGAGTTCTTTGCCCATTAACGCCATTCTCGCAGCCATTTTTAAACAAAAGCATACTTGTTCAAGTAAGTACCCCAAAGTTCGACTTCGTTCCAAACCGAAGTTTTCCTGAAATTCTAAACGAATTCCACTTCGTTAGAATCAATTCGCCCATCTCTACTCCTGTCAACAAGCAGGCTGCTGCTGCTGCACTATATTGCACTCTTTAGCAAAGAAACTCGTTTTTTCAGCTACTGGTGTAAAGACCCTTTTCAAAAGGTAAATTGGCAAAAAAATTTAGCACAAAAAATACCACTTTTTGTAGCGTGTTACAATGGCTGTATTTTATGCACACAGCAAAGAATACTTGTAATTAACCTTGGGTTTTGAATTAGCTACAGGCAAAAAGTATTTTTTGCAAGGGGAAAAAAATCTTTCTTTTTGTCCCCCACAGCACAGAAAAACTCTTAAATTAACCCCCCGGTGTAAAATTTCCAAAAGAAATGACACCAAAAACATCATTTTTTAGAGTGTTCAATGGCGGTATTTTCCTACCAACAAAGAAAAACTTTTAATTTTAAACCCTTTGGGTTTTGATTATGCACAGTCAAAAAGTTTTTTTCCGGGGGAAAAAGACGGTTTTTTTAGTCACCACAGCCAGAAAAACCTAATTAACCCCTGGGTGTAAATTGCGCAAAAAAATTGGAGCAGCCCAAAAAAAAGGGTATTTGATTGTAAAAAACCTGTTTCTTTTAAAAAATACAACGAAAGGGTTAGATAACCCTTGGGTTTTCAATGTCTGTGAGCAAAGCATTAAAAAGTATAGCGCTCCTGGACGCACACTGGCTTTTAATCCAATACCCACAAAATCAGAAAAAAACGTTAAGAGAAACGTCTCGAACAACTGTGACACCCCCAAAAATTGCTGTATAAAAATGATTCTTTTAGTAAGAGATACTTTAGCACCTGGCAGCACCTTCCCTAATCAGTACAGGAGAGCGTATGAGCTCCCCCTCGCGCCCGGGCTTATATAGTGCGGGGACTCACAGAACCCGCCGGTCCGATTTGGGTTATCTTTGCACATGTCATTAGGCAGCCCTTCTTTCCCCCAAGTTCTTTGCCTATGTACGCCCTGTGTCCACCTTTTTTTTATCAAAAGCAATTCGTTCACGTGAAGTACCCAAAGTTCACCGTTCAAACCGAAGTTTTCCGAAATTTAAACGAATTCCCCTTCGTTAGAAACAATTCGCCCATCTTACCCTTTTTCAACAAGCAGGCTTTTCTGCCCCAAAAATTTCACCTTACAAAAAACTTTTTTTTAGTACTGGGTGAAAGACTTTTCAAATGTGTAAAATTTCGCAAAAGAAAATTTACAGCCAAAAAATACCAGCTTTGTAGGGTTTTTGTTTTGGTGTTTTTATGCAAAACAGCAAAAAAAACTTGAATTAACCTTCGTTTGTGAATTATCTACGGGAAAATTATTTTTTGCCGGGAAAAAGTGCTTTCTTTTGTCACCACAGCAACAAAAAAACTCTTTTTTAACCCCTTGATTAAATTGCCAAAGAATTGAGCAGCCAAAAACTACACTTTGTAGGGGTTACAATGGCGTGTATTTTCACAACAAGAGAAAAACTTGTAATTAAAAACCCTTTGGAAAAAAATTTCTACAGGAAAAATGTATTTTCGCCGGTGAAAAGACGGTTCTTTAGCACCACAGCAGCAGACAACGCTTAATTAACCCCTTTTAAAAGGGAAAAAAATTGACAGCCAAAAATGAAGTGTATTTGTATTGAAAAACGCTGTTTCTTTTAAAAGAATACAACAGAAAGGCTTTGAACACCCTTGGATACAAAGTGTTTTGAGGAAAAAGGGATTAAAATTATATGCACTGCACGGGGCACACGGACTTCAGATCCAATCCCCACAAACAAATAGAACGTTTAAAAGAAAACATCTTTGAAAACTGTACACCCCCCCCAAAAAACGCGTATAAAAAAAGAGTTCTTTATAAGAGAAATTTATTAAACACCGTGGGAGCACCTTCCCCAATAGTACAGTAGAGCGGTATGAGTCCCACTGCGCCCGGACTAAATTTGGGTGGTTCACAGAATTCGCCGGTCTCTGATTGGGTTCATCTTTTTACAGTTATGAGGTATGCCCTTTTCCTCCCCGATTCTTTTCCTCAGTAACCATGTGCTCGCAGCCCTTTTTTCAAACAAAAACAACTTTTTTTACGGAAATCCCAAATTTTGACTTTGTTCCCAAACCCAAGTTTTCCTGAAATTTAAAAAGAATTCCATTCGTTAGAACAATTCGCCCCCCTTACTCCTTCAAAAAGCAGGGTGCGCTGGGACATATTGCACTCTTTTCAAAAAAACTGTTTTTTTAGCTACTGGTGTGAAAGACCTTTACAATGTGTAAAATTTGGGAAAGAATTGAGCAGCCAAAAAAACCCCTTTGTAGGTGTTACATTGGTGTATTTT
This sequence comes from Phyllomedusa bahiana, assembly GCA_025379985.1. Lineage (NCBI taxonomy): Eukaryota > Metazoa > Chordata > Amphibia > Anura > Hylidae > Phyllomedusa > Phyllomedusa bahiana. The sequence goes on from JAODAL010031808.1 coordinate 5,239, forward strand.
TTGACACAGCAAGAAAAAACTTGTAATTAACCCTTTGGTTTGGGGAATTAGACAGGCAAAATTTATTTTTTGCCGGGTTAAAAAAGTTGCCTTTTTTTGTCACCACGCAACGAAATTTAATTAACCCCCTTATGTAAATTTCCAAAAGAATTTTAGCACCAAAAAATATCACTTTGTACGTGTTTCAAAGGCGTGTATTTCCGCTACAAAAACAAGGAAAAAATTTTAATTAACCTTCGGTAAAAAATGGAAAATTTTTTTGCCCTTTTTTAAAACCCCGGGAAAAAAAAATTTTAAAAAAAAAATTTTTCCCTTTGGGGGCCGGTTTTTTTGAAAAAAAAGAAAACCCCGGGTTTTTTCCTTTTTTTTAAAAAATTTTTTTTTCCCCCACACAGCAGAACAACCTTTTTAAAACCCCCGGATTAAATTGGGCAAAAAAATTTAGCACCAAAAAAGAAGTGGTATTTGTATTGTAAAAAAGCTGTTTCTTTTAAAGAATACAAAGGAAACAGGTTTCACCCTTGGGTATTCAATGTGTGTGACCTGCATTTTAAAAGTAAGCGCTCCGGGCCCAGGCTTCAGATCCAAAACCCCCCAAATCAAAATAGAACGTTTAGAGAAGCATCTCTGAGACAAGCGGACCCCCCCCAAAAAACCAAAAAATGAGCTTTTGTAAGAATATCATTAGCACCGGGCGCACCTTCCTAACAGAAAAGTGAAGCTATGAGCCCCGCTCGCGCCCGGACTTTTAGTCGGTTTCCTCCAGAATCCCCCCGGTCCTGAAAGGGTTCACTTGCACAGTTATGTAGGCTATGCCCTTCTTCCTCCAGAGTTCTTTTCCTCATGTAAGCCATTGCTGCAGCCATTTTTTCAATCAAACATACTTTGTTCACGGAAGTACCCCCAAATTTTTGACTTGTCCAAACCGAAATTTTCCTGAAATTTAAACGAATTCCAATTCTTAGAATCAATTCCCCACTTATCGTCAACAAGCAGGCTCGCTGCGCCATTTGCACCTTTAGCAAAGAAACTCATTTTTTCAGCTATGGGGTGAAGAAAATTAAAATGTTAAATTTTCCAAAGAATTGAGCACCAAAAAATACCAGCTTGAGCGTGTTTCATTTTGGGGTGTTTTTTGACAAGCAAAGAAAAACTGTAATTAAAACCTTTGGTTGGAATTTTTGTACAGGGAAAATTTATTTTTGCCGGGAAAAAAGTTTGCTTTTTTTAGTCACACACAACAGAACAATCTTAAATTAAAACCCCTTTATTAAATTGCCCAAAAGAATTTTCACCAAAAAAATAACGCTTTGTAGGTTTACAATGGGGAGTATTTTCCGCTACACAACAAGAGAAAAACTTGTAATTAACCTTCGGTAATGAATTATGCTACAGGAAAAATGTATTTTCTGCCGGTGAAAAAGACGGTTTCTTTTAGTCACCACAGCAGCAGAATAACGCTTAATTAACCCCTGGATGTAAATTGCACAAAAGAATTGAGCAGCCAAAAACTATCAGCTTTGTAGCGTGTTACAATGGCGTGTATTTTACGCTACACATCAAGAGAAAAACTTGTAATTAACCATCGGTTGTGAATTATGCTACAGGCAAAATGTCTTTTTCACCGGCGAAAAAGACGGTTTCTTTTAGTCACCACAGCAGCAGAACAACGCTTAATTAACCCCTGGATGTAAATTTTTGCAAAAAAAATTGAAGCGGCCAAAAATGGGAAATGGGATTTTTTTTTTGGGAAAAACCCGTTTTCTTTTAAATGAATACAAAAAGGAAAAGGCTTTGAACACCCTTTGGGTATTCAATTTTGTTTTTGAGGGAGATGGCATTAAAAAAGTTTTAGCAGCTGCATGGACGCACCCCTGGCTTCAGATCCCAATTTCCCCCCAAAAAAACAGAATAGAAGTTTTAAAAGGGGGGGGGGAAACAGTCTCTGGGGAAAAAGCTGTGCAAACCCCCCCCCAAAAATCGCTGTTTAAAAATGAGTTTTTGTAAGAAAATACATTTGAAACCCTGGCAGCACCTTCCCCCTTTTAGTACAGTGAGAGCGGTATGAGCTCCCAGGTTTGGCCTGGACCCTTTTTTTTGTGCGGTGAGTCAAAAGAAAACTCCCCCGGGGCTCGATTGGCTTCTCTTTTCCACGTTTATGTAGGCTATGCCTTCTTCCTCCCCGAAATTCTTTGCCTCAGTAACGCCTTTTGCTCCCCAGCCATTTTATCAATCAAAGCTTTCTTCGTTCACGCCCAAGTACCCCAAAATTTTCGACTTCGTTCCAAACCGGGAAATTTTTTCCCGAAATTCAAAAAAAAAATCCATTCGTTAGAATCAATTCGCCCCTCTTTTTACTCCTGTCAACAAGCAGGGCTGCTGCTGCTGGCCCTATATTGCCTCTTTAGCAAAGAAAAATCGTTTTTTTTAGCTACTGGTGTGAAAGCCTTTTTAAAATGTGTTAAAAAATTTCGCAAAAAGGGAATTTAAACAGCCAAAAAAACCAGCTTTGTTGCGGAAATGGGTGGAATTTGGGGTGGGGGAAAAAAATTTTTAAAATTGGGTTATTTTATGCTAACCAAAAGGAAAAAATTTTATTTCCTTCGGTTTTTTTTAAATGCAAGGGAAAAGTTTTTTTCCCCAGGTTTGGAAAAGAATTTTCGCCAAAACCAGCGAAAACTTTTAACCCTGGGTGTAAATTTTGCAAAGAAAGAGCCCAAAAAAAAAAAGGGGGGGGGAAAAATTTTTTAAACATCGGTTTTTGAATTATGCTACAGGGGAAAATTTTCTTTTTTGCCCGGGGAAAAAGACGGGTTTTTTTTTTAGGTCCCACAGCGCAGAACAACGTTAATTTTTCCCCTGGTGTTTAAAATTTCGCAAAAGGGAAATTTAGAGCCAAAAAAAGAAGTTTTATTTGTATTGTTTAAAAAAGCTGTTTCTTTAAATGAATACAACAGGGCAGGCTTAGAAACACCCTTGGGTATTCAATGTGCTGTGGGCAGGGTAGCATTAAAAAGTATATGCAGTTTCACCCGGACGCACACCCGGATTCAGATCCAAACCCCACCCAAAAACAGAAATTTGAACGTTAAAAGAAGAAATCTCTGGACAAACTGTGAACCGCCCAAAAAAAGTGATTTTAAAAAAAGGTTTTTTTTAGTAAGAGATTTCATTTTGGGAGCCGTGGGGAAGAAACCCTTTCCCCCAATCGTACAGTGGGAGCGGTATGTTTCTCCCAGCGTCGCGCCCGGGGCCCTTTTATGTGCGGGGGACGTACAGAAACCGCCGGGGGTTTTGATTGGCTTCATCTTTGCACATGTTTTTAAAATTTGGCTATGCCCTTCTTACTCCCGGGGTTCTTTGCCTCTGTAAAGGGCCCTGTGGGGTCGCACCATTTTATCAAACAAAAACTTTTCTTGTTCCCCGCGAAGTAACCCCCAAAATTCGACTTTTTCCAAAAACCCAACTTTTCCTGAAATTCTAAACGAAAATTCCCCCTTGTTAGAAAACAATTCGCCATTCTACTCCTTTTCAACAAACAGGGACTGCACATATTGCACTTTTAGCAAAGAAACTCGTTTTTTTAGTACTGGTTGTGAAAAACCTTTACAAAAAAGTGTAAATTGGCAAAAGAATTGAGCAGCCAAAAACTTCCCGCTTTGTAGCGTGTTTCATTTGGCGGTATTTTATGCCCACACAGCAAGAGAAAAACTTTGGGAATTTAAACCCCTTTGGGTTGTGAATTTTTGCTATAGGCAAAATTTTATTTTTTGCCGGGTGAAAAAAAAAAAATGCTTTCTTTTAGTCTCACAGCGGAAAACCCTTTAATTAAAAACCCTGAATGTAAAATTTCCCAAAAAAAATTGAGAGCCAAAAAAGATCAGCTTTGGGAGCGTGTTTCAATTTGGGGGTATTTTTTCGCTAAACAACAAAAAGGGAAAAAATTGTTTAAATTTAACCCTTGGTTAAAGAATTTTTGTTTCAAAAAAAATGTATTTTCTGCCGGGAAAAAGACGGTTTTTTTTTAGTCCCACAGCGGAACAACGCTTTTTTAAAACCCCCCGGGTGTAAAATTTCGCAAAAGAAATTTTAGCAGCCAAAAAAATACAGTTTTTTGGTTACAATGGCGTGTTTTTACCCCTACAAAAATAAGAGAAAAACTTGAATTAACCTTCGGTTTTTGAATTTTGCTTTTCAAAGGGAAAAAAGTCTTTTTTTCGGTGAAAAAGGGGCGGTTTCTTTAGTCACCAAAAGCCCGCAGAACAACGCTTTAAATTTAACCCCCGGATGTAAAATTTTCAAAAGGGAAATTTAGGGAGCCAAAAATTTATGGGGGTATTTTTTTATTTTAAAAAACCCCTGTTTTTTAAATGAATACAACAGGACAGGTTTGATCACCCTTGGATATTCAAATTTTGCTTGTGAAACAGATTGCATTTAAAAAATATATGCAAACCCGCACTGGACGCACAAAGGACGTCAGTTCCCAAAACCCCCAAAAATCAGAAATAGGGAAGTTAAGGGGAAGCATCTCTGAGACAAACTGTGGGCAACCCCCCCCAAAATCGGGTTTTATAAAAAGAGTTCTTTGTTAAAAGATATCATTTTGCGCCCTGGCAGCACCCCTTTCCCTTTAAACGTACAGTGAGAGCTTTTTGAGCTTTCCCGGTCCCGCCCGGGGCTTATAAAAGTGCCCGGTTTTACGTCAAAAGAATTCCCCCCCGGGGCTCTGATTGGGTTCCCTCTTTTTACATTTCATTTAGGCTTGCCCTCCTTCCTCCCCGAGTTCTTTGCCTCATGTAAGCCATGTGCTTTGCAGTATTTTACAATCAAAAGCTTTTTTTTGTTCCGGGGAAGTTTCCCCAAAAGTTGGGCTTCGTTCCAAACCCAAGTTTTCCTGAAAATTTTTAAACGAATTTTCCCCTTCGTTTAGAATCAATTCCCATCTTACTCCTGTCAACAAGAAAGGGTGCCCGCCCGCTGCCCCTATAAATTTCACTCTTTTTGCAAAAAACTGTTTTTTCAGCTGGTGTTTAAAGAACCCTTTTAAAAAGTGTTAAATTGCGCAAAAAAATTTAGCAGCCAAAAAATACCAGCTTTTTAGGTTTTTACAATGGCATGTATTTTACGCTACCAACAAGGAAAAAAAATTGTAATTAACCCTTTAGTTATGAATTTGTCCCGACAAAATGTCTTTTTTTTTCCGGGGTGAAAAAAAACGCTTTTTTTTTAGTTTACCCAGCAGAAAAACAAATCTTTTAAATTTAAAACCCCGGATGTTTAAAATTTCCAAAAAAAAATTGAGCAGCCAAAAAAAACCGGGTTTGTACGTGTTACAATGGGGTTTTTTTTTACGCTACACAAAAAGAGAAAAAATTGTAATTAACCCTTTGGTTTTGGGAAATTTTGCTACAGGTTTAAAATTTTTTTTTGCCCGGGGAAAAAAAGGTTTCTTTTTAACCAAAGCTGGGGAACAACGCTTTAATTTTCCCCTGGATGTAAATTTTGCAAAAAGATTGAGCAGCCAAAAACTACCAGCTTTGTAGCTGTTAAAAAGGGGGTGTATTTTACGCCCACACAACAAGAGAAAAACTTGTAATTAACCTTCGGTTATGAAATATGTACAGGAAAAAAAGTAAATTTTTTGCCGGTGACAAAAAAACGGTTTCTTTTAGTCACCCCAGCTGCAGAAACAACGGGTTTAAATTAAAACCCCCGGAGGGAAATTGCGCCAAAAAAAATTTGGAGCCAAAAAAAGAAGTGGTATTTGTTTTGTAAAAAAAGTGTTTCTTTAAATGAATACAAAAGGAAAAGGCTTAGATCACCCCTTTGGATATTAATGTGCTCTGAGCAGATAGCATTTAAAAAGTTTTATGAAATGCCTGGACGCACACTGGACTTTGATCCAATACCCCAAAAAATCAGAAAAAGGAAAAATTTAAGAGAAGCGTCTCTGAGACAAGCTGTGACACCCCCAAAAAAAAGCGGTTTTAAAAAAGAGTTCTTTAAATAAGAGGGTATCATTTTGCAGCCGTGGCAGCACCTTCCCTAAACAGTACAGTGAGAGCGGGATGTGGGTCCAAGCGTCGCCCCGGGACTTTTATAGTGCGGGGGGAAGTCACAGAATCCCGTTTGGTCTTGATTGGCTTCATTTTGACCATGTATGTTGGCTATGCCCTTCTTTCTTTCCAGAGTTCTTTGCTAGGGAACGCCTTTTGCCGCAGCCATTTTTTTCAATCAAAAACTTACTTCGTTCACCCGAAGTTCCCCAAAGTTCGACTTCGTTCCAAACCCGGGTTTTCCTGAAAAAATTTTAAAAGATTTTCCCCTTTCGTTAGGGTCCAAATTTGCCCTTTTCCCAATCCTGTCAACAAAACAGGCTGCTACTGCTGACTTTATTGCCTCTTTAGAATGAAAAATGTTTTTTCCGCTTTCTGGTGGGGAAAGAACCCCTACAAATTTTTGGTTTTTCTTTTACACCCTTGTTACTCAAAACCCTCGTTTTATTTTTTTTTTAGTTTGGGGGATTCTCCCCAAGTTCCCGGGTGGGTTTGTACTTCGGGCCCCCTAAAATGCCTGAAAACCCCTCGTTTGTTTGTAGGATGTTTCTTTCCCCAAAGTTAAAATTTGCCCCTTGAAATTTTTTGTTAATTTTTTGGGTTAAAAATACAGGGTTTTCTGGATTTTTTTGTCCTTTATATGCCTTTAAAATTAAAATTCTGGTTGTTTTGTTTAGAGCAGCGGTTTCCCCCAAACCCTTTTTTCCCCAGGGACCGGTTTGTTTCACGACAATTTTTTCCCCGGCCCAAATTGGGGGCGGGGTTTTAAGGGGCAGGTTATGGTGGAGGTTGGAAGTTTAGTATTACACACAAAAAAAACTCCCAAAAAAGGGGTATACTGTGTCATTTGGGTTTTTGTATGGGGGAAAACCCGTATTTTTTTAAAATGGAGACTGTTGTCAGCTCGGGGGGTCACATTATTTCAGTTCATAAATTTTACATAAATTTAAAAAGCTCTGTCATTTTTAGAGAATATGCCCCCCCGTAATAATAAATAATAAAATAGCGGCCCCCGTAGTGATGTTAGATAGTACCACAGTAGTAATTGTTGAGGGGCCCCCCCCCAATTTTTTCAAAATTCGATTTGGTCGAATTTTTCCCACAAAATTTGTTTCGTTTCCCAATTACTTCGGACAAAACGTTAAAAAGCAGTATTTCCAAAACTGCACAGGCCTGCAGGGGGCTGTAGAAAAGTTGTGGCCCTCTTAAAAAAATGCAGAGGGAGGGGTTTGGGCTTAATTTCAATGTTGTGTTTTAGTATGACACGCAGATGATTTGCCGTCGCTTTTAGAATCGTTTCCCTTTAAAAAATTCCCCCGGGGCACTTAAGAGGAAAACGGACCAAAAAACCCAAGCGGAATGTACCTAAATAAAGTCTTTTCCAGCGAAACTAAAAAAAAAAAAACAAGCTGAGAGCTCAGGGGGAAAACTTTATGTACAGAGTGTGGGGTGACGGGCAGCCCCCGCAGCATGGGGCCCAGGCAGGGGCAAAAAGACATTCGGGAGGTGGAAAAACACGAGGAACCCACAGAGTGCACAATATTTGAGAGGGGGGTAAACGGCGGCAGCTTTAAGGGGTCATGCAGGGCACAATGACTTTCGGAGGCGGCAAAAAATTGGGCCCACAGGGGTGACACAATAAATTAAAAGTGTGGAGGTCACGACAGCAGCAGAAATGAATCAGGCAGTGGCACAATGCCATTCTGTAGGCAAAAAAACAGTATTGGGCCACAGAGTGGCACAATGATAAGTTTTGGGGGTTTCACGACATCACAGAAAGAAAATCAGGCATTGGCACAAAGACATTTTGGGAGGCGGAAAAAACCAAAATTTAAAGGCCACAAAAGTGGCACAATCACACAGTTTTGGGGGTTCATGGGGGACAGAAATGAAAAAACGGGCCCAGTGGCAAAATGACATTCGGGAAAGGCGCAAACATTTTTTGGGCCACAGAGTGGCAAAAACACACAGTGTGGAGGTCACAGGGGCCACCATAAGAGACCCAGGAAATTTGGCCCAAAAAGACTTTTCCTGGGGGGGCGGCTAAACAGTTTTCCGGGGAAAAAAAGGGGGGGGGGGGGGGGGGTAAAAATAAACATTTTCCTTGGGGGGTCACGGCAGCGGGCAGTATGAGATCAGGCAGTGGAAACAATACTTTCGGAGGGGGGAAAAAACCGTATTGGGCCCCAGAGAGTGGCACAACCCACATTGGTGGGAAGGCACGGCGGCAGCAGTATGAATCGGGCAGTGGCAAAAATGACTTTCCCGGAGGCGGCAAAACAGTATTATGCCCCCAAAAGGGGCAAAATCACCAGTGTGGGGGTTTCCACGACAGCAGCAGCATGAAAAACGGCATTGGGACAATAAATTTTTCCCTGGGGGTTTCAAAACGGGAGGAAGTCACAAAATGGCCCAATGACTGAAAACGGGGGTCACGGCGGCAGCAAAGAAGTCACCCGGGGGCAAAATGACACAGGGGGAAGGGCCCCGGAAAGGAGCCCAACACCCACATCATGAGGTTAGAGAGGGCAAAATTTGACTCGTGGGGTTTGGAAAAAAGGGAAAGAATTCACAAAGTGGCACAATGACTGAGGGGCGGAGGCCCACGGCGGCAAAAAGCCTGAGGCCCAGGCAGTGTCAAAAATGACAAAAGTGTGCAGGACATGGCAGCACCACAGCAGCAGTTTTGAGGTCAGACAGTGGCACAATGACAAATTTTGGGGAAATGTCACGCAACAGCAGCAGCAGCAAAAGGTCTAGAGGGGCACTTTGGAAACAGAGGGGTTTTTGAGGTGGGTGGGAAAATACCACCCCGGGGTAAAAAGGTTTTAGGCAAAAGGAGAAACGGCCGGCAATGTGGGGCCCTAAAGGCGGGTGGGCGGCTCAGAATAGGGGCTGAGGCGGATTTTGGAAACCCCAAAGACTGACCCCAAAGGGGCATTTGGTGTGGGGGGAAATCCAGCCGTTTTCCAAGGGCCGATTCATCTTGAAAAAGGGTCATCGTTCCACTTTTTCCCTTTGGACAAGGCGGGTTCTCCTTGGGGAAAACGAGGGCCCCCCGCCGCACTGAAACCCCCCTTTTACCCAACACTACTGGCCGGGCAGGACAGCCTCCCACGCAAACTCGGAAAATTGGGGCCCACACATCCAGTTTTTGGCTGCCCAGTAGTCCCACGGATTTTCTAACTATGTGGAAAGATTTTGCGCCCCAAGTGGGCCCCAAAAACCCTTGTTGGTTCGGGGATTTCTGCGGGTTCCGGTTTTGCTGTTTGCTGTTTTGGCGACTCCCCTCCCCACTGGGCCCGGGGAAAACGGAAGCTGCCATCAGTGCCCGGGGGCCCTTGGGTTTACTACTGTTTGGACGGGTTATTTGTCCTACCCCCCCCACCTTCCCCCAGCGGGCCGCGGGCAAAATTTCGGGGAGCCTGATAAACCCCCCCCGGTAAAGCCCTTTTTTCCGAGGAGGAAAACAGGGGCCGGGGCACTTTAACCCAGGGGCCCAAAACGATTACGGAGGATTTCCTAAAAAAAAAAGTATTTGATTTTTGTTTTCCCCTTTCTCAATAGCGGGGGAAAAAGGCTCCCATTTTTGGCCCCGGTAGCGATTTTCCAATGGGGTTGGAGAGCCAAAAAGCCCATCCCCTGCCGGATGCTGACTTTTTGGCGTCACTAGCCAGGCAAATAAGCAGGGCTGCGGGCCATCTGCACAATTTAACTCCGAGGGGCTCCCCCGCCTCCCTTTTCCCCCTGAAAACTGCCCCCAGTGCTTGGGGGCCCTCTGCCTCCAAACTTCCTCATTTTCCATCCACCTCCCCCCAGCTGCTCCTGCCCCCTCTCTTGTCACCTGGGTAGAAAACCACTCCTTTTTACCAACAATTTGGGTTCTGCTCCAATGCCTCCTCCTCCTCCTCCTCCATTTTTAGTCCCCAAACCGGGCCATGGGGCCCGAATGTAGCGCCATGTCTCCACCCCTGCCCAACAGATTTTTTCAGCATCTGGCCCGGGCAAAAAGCAGTGGAAAAACGTTTTCATCCCGAAAACCTGGCCACTACAAATAAAGTCGCCCCCGAATTTCCCAACAAAAAGGCAGGTTTTCACGCAAGAGCTTTCCACTGGGAGACCCTCAAATTTACACAGGGGAGTACTTCTGTCGGGCCCGGATCAACAAAAAATCGTTTTTAAAGGCCTTTTTTCCCGTTCAACCCTTCGGTCCAACAAGTGCAGGCTTTGGGAAATTTCCCGCGGGTGGAAAAAAATCGCATATCAGAGTGTGTTTGGGGGGGGCCGTTCCCGGGCCCCTGCAAACTCAAGGAGGGTTTTTTCCTGGCTTTGTACGAATGGATAAAGTGGGATGCACAGTTTTTTCCCGGGCCCTTTTCAAATGTTTTTTTGAAGATCGCGGAAACTTTTAGGAACCTTTTTTACAACCAAAATTTAAACAAGTGGGCCCAAAGGGAGGGCCAAAGGGAAAAACCCTCCCTCCTTTGGTGCAGGCGGGACAACCATTTTCCCCCATTTTTTCCGTCCCCCAAGGTTCGATTTGCAGTTGGCGAGGGGAAAGCCACACATCCATTTCTTTTTCTGCAAAGACGCGGGGCAGTTTTTTCCCCTGTGTTTACTTTTCCCGAGGCAAGCCCGGGGTTAAAAACTGCGTTACACCGCGTGCCCAAAACATTGGGGGGTATGATGGAGCATTTCTTGTGGAGGGTGAATTTTGGGGTTGGGGGTTTGGAAAGGGGGAGGAAACGGGCATTGGAGGCCCCAGGAGCCGCGTTTTTAAAAACGTGGGGGAAAATGGCGGGGTTTTTCCCCTTTACCAATGTTTTTGGTGTGCCTTTTTAAAAAGCAAAATTCACCCAGGGGGGCCGTAAAGGACAAAGTACGGGCCCAAACCGTAGTTAAAAAGCTCCAGACCTCCCGCTGGGGGTGCACCTTGGAACAAAAACCGATAAGCCAAACTGACCCACCTTTTGTCGCAAAAAATTTTTTAAGTGCTTGGAAATTTGGGGCCTTTTTTTGGGAAAAAAAAATTACGGTTTTAACTCCCCCATCTCGGCTCGGGACAAGCCATTAGTTCTTGAACGGTTCAGAACCACCCTTTTTTTAAAGGGGGACCCGAGTACCCAAAAACTTGGCCCGGAGCACGGCAGCCCGCACCAAAAATGGTTTTGGGCCATACGTTGTCTCTTTGCAATCCCCCTCCCCTGAACACTGCTGGGGCCTGAGTAGCGAGGGGCAGGGGCATCTGGACCGGGAGATGATGCAAAGAGAAACAGCTCCCCCCCTCTGCAGAGGGTGGAGGGGCCTTTACTTTCTGCAATTGGGTGCGTGCCACTGGCGCTTTCGCTGCTCCGTTGGCCCCGGCGGAAAAGGGTGGACCCCCACATTGAGGGCCCGCGTTTTTTTCCCAGGCCCCCGATGGTTTACTTTTTTCATGGTTACGCAGGGCCCTGTTTCCAAATTTTGCTCCCTGGCCACGCTTTTACTTTCGGGCCCCCAGATTTTTACCAAAAAAAAAACCCAAAATTCGGGGCCCCCCGGGTGGGCCCCCGCAAAGAACTGCCACACCGCCGGGATCGGATTTTTAAAAGCCAAAGCTCCGCACCCGGTGACTAATTGGCCGCCCTTTCCGCGCTGAAACCCCTGTTCTTTTTAGCGTTTACAATTCGTGTTTTTTTACCCCCACAAAAACAAAGGGTACCGTTTTAATTAAAACCTTTTTTTCCCGTTTTTTTTGGCTACAGGAAAAATTTTTTAATTTTGGGGTTGAAAAAGACGGTTTCTTTGGGGGCCCCACACCACAAAACAATGCTTTAAATTAAACCCCCCGGGTGTAAATTGCGCCAAAGAATTGAGCCCCAAAACTAGCAGCTTTGTAGCGGTTTTTACAAAGCGTTTTTTTTTCGCCACACAACAAGAGATTTCAGTTTTAATTAACCTTTTCTTGTGAAAATTTGGCCCACAGGAAAAATGTATATAATTTTTCGTTGAAAAAAACTGTTTTTTTTGTCGCACACCAGCAAAACAACGCTTAACCCCCCGGAAGTAAAATTGCCCAAAGGGAATTTAGCCCCACAAACTAGAAACCCTTTTTAGCCCTGTTACCATTGCGTTTTTTCTACCCACACAACAAGAGATACAGTTTTAAAATTTAACCCCTTTTCCCTTTTGAATTTGGCTACCGGAAAAAATTTTTAAAAATTTTGGGGTTGAAAAAGACGGTTTTTTTTGTTCCCCACACCAGGGAAAACAAAGCTTAAAATTTAAACCCCTGGGTGTAAATTGCGCCAAAGAATTTAGCCGCAAAAAACTATAGCTTTTTAGCGTGTTACAAATTTTCGTGTTTTCTACCCACACAACAAGAGATACAGTTTTTTAAATTTAAACCTTTTTCTTTGAATTAGGCTACAGGAAAAATTTTTTAAAAATTTTGGCTTGAAAAAACGGTTTTTTTTTTGCAGCACACCCGCAAAACCCAAACCCCTTTAATTTAACCCCCATGTAAATTTTTCACCAAAGAAAATTTAGCCGCACAAACCTAAAAATTGGGACGTGTTACAATTGCGATTTTCTACCCCACACAAAAAAAATAAAAAACATTTTTTAAAAAAAACCCTTTCTTTGAATTACTACAGGGAAAAAAAAGGTTTTTTTATTTTTGGCCCTTGAAAAAAACCCTTTTATTTTTGTTTAGCACACCACAAAAACAAAAGTTTTAAATTTTAAACCCCCCATTTAAATTCGCCAAAGAATTGGCCCCACAAACTAGTACTTTTGTAGCGGTGTTACAATAGGGGGAAATTTCGACGCCACAAAAACAAAGATTTTCAGGTTGGGATTTAAACCCTTTTTCTTTGTGAAATAGGCTACAGGAAAAATTTTATTTTTTTTGGGCGTTGAAAAACGGTTTTTTTTTGTCACACACCAGCAAAAAAACGCATAATAAAACCCCTGGAGTAAATTGCCCAAAAAAATTTAGCCGCACAAAATATACTTTTTAGCGTGTTACAATTGGCCCTTTTTTCAACCCACACAACAAGAGATACAATTGGGATTTAACCTTTGCTTTAATTTTGGGTACAGGGAAAAAAATTTATTAAATTTTTTTCGTTTAAAAAAAAAGGGTTTTTTTGGGGGGCACACACCACAAAAAAAACGCTTTAAATTTAACCCCCCGGGTGTAAATTGGGACCCAAAAAATTGAGCCCCCAAAAAGTATCTTTTTAGCGTGTTTTCAATTGCTTTTTTTCTACGCCAAACCCAAAAAAAGATACGTTTTAATTAAAACCCTTTTCTTGTGAATTAGGCTAAAAAAAAATTTTATATTTTTTTGGTTTTAAAAAAACGGTTTTTTTGGGGGCAGCCCCAAACCCCAAAACAACGCTTTAATTTAACCCCCGGATGTAAATTTGCGCCAAAGAAATTTAGCCCCCCCCAAAAAAATAACTTTTTAGCGTTTAAAAATTCGTGTTTCTTTCGCCACACAACAAGAATACTTTTTTTAAAAAACCTTTTTTTTGTAAGGTTTAAAAAAAAAAAAAAAAAAAAAATTGGGGGGGGGGAAAAATTTAATTTTTGGGCGTTGAAAAAAACGGTTTCTTGGGTTCCCCGCACCCCAGCAAACAACGCCCTTTAAATTTAACCCCCGGAATTTAAAAATTCGCAAAAGAATTGGGGCAGCCAAAAAAAGAATTGGGTTTTTTAATTTTAAAAACTCTGTTTCAATTTAAATAATACAACAGAACGGCTTTGTCCCCCTTGGATATTGAATGTTAAGCCCGCTGCAGTGGAAAAGCACACTGGATTTCAGATCCAATAAACCGGGAAAAAAAATTTAAAAAGAACAATTTAAAAGAACAGTCCCCCTGAACAAGCTGAGACACCCCACAGAAAACGCTATATAAAAATCAAAATTAATTTAGTAAAAACAATCAGCCGTTGGGAGCACCTTCCCCAAGACCAAGAGGGATGTGATCTTTCCCCCGGGATTGCGCCCTTACTTACAAAATTTTTTGGGTGACTTTACCGGGAATTTTCCCCCCGGTTTTCGATTGGCTTCCCCCTTGCACAAAGCATGGGAGGCTAAAACCCTTCCTTTCCCCCCAAGGCTTTGCCCCATGTAGCGCCATGTGCTCGAGGGCCCTTTTATCAATCCCAAAAACACAATTCGTTTCCCCCCCAAGTACCCCAAATTTCGGGGCTTCGGTTTTTTCCCGAAAATTCTAAAAAGAATTCCCCTTTTTTAAAAAAAGTTTTTCCCCCTCTCCAAATAAAATACATCGGCCCCAGTATTTAAAGAAACAAGATACTGTCCCCATTTTTAATTATTGATAGATAGATAGCTGCCCCATAATTTAATTGGGTTGATAGATAGCCCCCCAGAAATAGTAATGAATTTTTAATACTGCCCCCCGTATTTGGGAAAGATTGAAAGATAGCTGCCCCAGTAATTTGTAAAGATAGATAGCCCCCCTTATATAATGAAAATAAAATCCCCCGTAAGTAATGATAGATAACTGCCCCCGTAAATATAAAGAAAGATACTGCCCCCAAATTTGTTTAAAGAAAGTAGCGTCCCAGTAGTAATTTATAGATAACTGCCCCAGTAGTAATTATTTGATAAAATGCCCCAGTAGTAGTAATTATAGATAGCATGCACCCCCAAATAAAGGGTTGAAAAATGGGTGCCCCGAATTTGTAATGATTTATAATAGCTTTCCCCATTAAAAATTAAAAGAAATAGCCCCCATTTGAAATTTAAAGATAGATAATGCCCCATAAAAATAATGATAAAAACGCCCCCGTAAAGTAATTATAGGGTAGGGTGCCCCCGTAGCAGTAATATAGATAGCTTTCCCCCGTAAAAATAATGATATATTCTGCCCCAGTAAATTAAAAAAGATAACTGCCCCCGTAGAGTAAAAGATAGATACTTTCCCCATTAATATTTAAAGAAAAATTTATATCCCCAGGGAAGTCGTAATGATTGAAAGCTGTCCCGTAAATATTTAAAATTGATAGCTTCCCCAGTAGTAGTAAAATTGATAGATACTGCCCCATTTGAATAATTATAAAATAACTCCCCATAGTAGTAATGGGTAGATAGCTGGCCCCCGTTTGAAATAATTAAAGATAACGCCCCATAATAGAAAAAAAAAGATAAATGCCCCAGTAAATAAAAATAAAAAGTAACTGCCCCAGGAAAAAATAGATAACTGCCCCAGTAATTAAAAAAAAGATAACCGCCCCGTAGTAGAATGATAGAAAAGCGGGCCCCAGAAATAATTTATTGATAGATAGCACCCCATTTGAAAAAAGAAATTTTTTTGATTAAGCCCCAGTAGTAGTAATATTGATAGATAGCGCCCCAAAATATAATTTAAAGATAGATAGCCGCCCCAGTAGTAGTAATGATAGATAACTGCCCCCATTTGTTTTAATGAAAGATAACTGCCCCCCAAATAGAAAAGAAAGTAGCTTCCCAGTAAATATTTAAAGATAGAAAAGCTGCCCCAGTATTTAAAGATAAAAACTGCCCCAGTATTTAAAGATAAATAACTGCCCCAGAGTAGTATGAAAATAGCTGCCCCAATTTAATAAAATGGAATTTAAAAGCTGGGCCCCCGAGCGTAATGGATTGATAGCCCGTCCCCGTAGTTAATAATTATTGATAGCTGCCCCCCATTTGTAATGAATTTTAAAGATGGCCCCCGGCCCCCGTAGTAAATAAAAGAAAGATAACTGCCCCAGTAAGGGATAATTATAGATAAAATGCCCCAGTTTGTAGTAATTAAGGGTAAACTGCCCCATTAAATAGTAATTAAAATAACGCCCCAGAAAAAGAAAAAATAATAGCTGCCCCGTAGTAAATAATGATAGTAAAATGCCCCCAAAATTTAAAATGGAAAAGATTTTCTGCCCCATATTTGTAAGATAGAAAAACTGCCCATAGTAAAAATAAAGAAAAAAAGCCCCCCGTAGTAAGTAAAAAAGATTATAAACTGCCCCATTTGTAGTAAGAATTTATAGCAGCCCCAAATAGTAGAATGATTCATAGCTGCCCCAAAAATTAATTTATATAAAAGTGCCCCCCCCCAAATAATAAAAAATATATAGCTTCCCCATAAAAAATTATTTCATTTGCAGGGCCCCCAAAATAGTAAATTTTAGATAGCTGCCCCAGTAGTAATGATTCAAAGCTACCCCCAGTAGTAGAAAGATAGATACTGCCCCAATAGGGGAGTCAGGGCAAATTTAAAAAAAAAAATAATAAAAGCCACAACCCCCTTTCCCGGGCCTCGCCCAGCTCCTCCACCCGGCACCACAACCAACCCGCACCGGGGGGCCGCGCGGGGGGGGTTTACGTCCCCCCGTGGGATTACACCCCAGCGCCGCTGATCTGTAATACGGAGGGTAGTGAGAGCCGCATCAAAAGCGATAGGGAAAGCAGGGGGCAGTAAAAGCACCGCCCCTGCTCTCCCCTCTAGTGATGCAACCGACATGTTTCACCTGCAAAGGCGGTGGCCGGATTTTCAGCGCCCCCGCAGAACCCAAATTCTTTCCACCTCCCCGGACTGAAATTTACGGGCGGGCCATCAAGTGGGAAACCGGCGCCGCGGACCGGCAGGGGGTTTCGCAAGGGCCCGTGCCCGGTTTCCCCAGATCCCGGGGTTGGGGGGCCCCGGGTGTAGGGAAAATTCCCTACCCAAAAAGCCTTTTTTTTAATTGCCTCTTTGTTTTGGTGTTAATTTTTAGTAAAATACAGGGGTTTCTGTTAAAATTTTCGCCCAAAATTTCGTCGAATTCCAAACTGGGTCATTGGGGGAGGGAATTTTTTACCCAAGGGTTTTAAAAAATCCTCTTGCTGTGGGGGAATTAGGAGTCAAAAAACAGGGGGTTTTTGTTTTTATCCCCGGGTATACGCCTCAATTCCATCTGGTTACTGTGGAAAAATTTTATTCCCCCAAGGGGGAATTTAAAACCCCCTTTTTTGTGGGGGAATTTTGAGTAAAATACAGGTGTTTTTTAAATTTTTACCCCAAAGTACGCCCCCAAATTTTTTCTCATTCATTTTTGTATTAAAAATTTTTACCAAAAGGGGTTTAATTTTTCCCCTTTTTTTTGTGGGGGAAATTTTATTTTAAAAAACAGGGTGGGGTGTAAATTTTTTCCCGCCACAAACCCCGCCGAAATCCCCTCAACTTCAGACTTGGGGATATTTTAAAAACTGTGGTCAAGATTAATTTTTTCACTTTTTGTGGGGAAAAATTTTGTGTCAAATTTCCCTTTTTTGTGTAAATTTTTGCCC
Organism: Phyllomedusa bahiana; assembly: GCA_025379985.1. Taxonomy (NCBI): domain Eukaryota; kingdom Metazoa; phylum Chordata; class Amphibia; order Anura; family Hylidae; genus Phyllomedusa; species Phyllomedusa bahiana. The sequence continues at coordinate 22,606 of JAODAL010031808.1, forward strand.
CCACATACATCTCCCAAAATTTCACCACTCCAGTCTCTTGGGTTTTTGCAACCTTTGGCAAAAAAGAAAAATTTTTTTAAAATTTTTGTGGGTATTCTGTTTTAAAAACTGAAACAAACAGTAATTTGAGAAAAAAGGGGTGGGGGGGGAAAAACCCCAACAAGGGTAATAAACCCACTTTTGGGTGACCAAAACCCCCACTTTGGGGAATTTAATTGAAATATAGGTTTTTTTTATTTTTTTTCATGATTTTTTGGGTTTGGGGGCATTTTTTTATTTTTTGGGTCACTTTATCTGTTATGTGTTAAAATTTTTTAAGCTTTTTTTCCCAAATTTTCTGTTTTTTAACATTTTGGTGGGGGGGAAAGGGGACCCAAAATCTGTATTTGGGGGGATTTTTGTTTTTAAATTTTTTTTAAAAAAAGTTTTGTTGTGAAAACTTATTTTTTGCATTTTATAATGTATTTTTTGGAATAAAAAAAACTTTATTTTTGGGAAATTTGGAGAGGGGCTTATACTTCATATTTTTCTTTCTGGTTTTATTTGTAAAAACAGTAAAAAAGGGTTTAAAAAAAAGCAACCCAACAGTGCCAAAATATCACAAAAAGTCTAATTTAAATTACAATAAAAAAATTCCCCTGGAATAGACTAAAAAAAACGTAACTTTTAAATAATATAATTTTTAAAACAAACATAACTTAACTTAACTATATCCAAACTATAAAAGGAACAATACCCTACAAACCCCTCACATTAAACTATCTACATTGGGGTAAGTGGGGGAAAAAGCCCCCAAAAAGGGCGGCCCCCCCCATTTTCGGGCTGGAAATCCGGGGGCCCCCCCGGGGGGTTTATCGGGGGGGCCCCCCCCTACTTTAAAAAAATATTTCCGGGCCCTCGGGAAAGGAAAGCGCCCATTTTAAAACCACAAAAAACAAAACAAAACTGTAAATTTTAAAGAACAATGTTTGTCACACATTTTTTCAGTCCAAACATATCATAGCCACACTTTAATTTTCTTCATCCATAACCCCCCACCCCCCACATACAAAAACCCCCCCCCCCACTTTCCCTTTGCACCTCCTCACCCCCTTTTTAAAATAACACACCATCACGAAAGAAAGTGTAACCCTATCACGGGGCAGGGGTTTTCCCCCAATCTTACAATCAGGAACACCCTGTTCGCGGGCCACTATAAAACCCCCCAAAATTTTAAAACCAAAAATGGAGATTTAGACACCACCAGGTATAAACCCACAACACCATCATATAGAACCACATGAGGTTTAACACCAGAACAAGTATAACCAAAAAACACCGCCAATAGAAACACCAAAAAGGTCAGACACCAGCTCAGTCACCATCACATTACAATAAAAAAAAATAAACCCCGAAATCAGGAGATGTCAAAATCTTTTTTTTTTTTATTCCTTCTCTTAGTTGTTTTTTATTCCCAAATTTTCTTTTTGCAAACTGTTCCACCAAAAGCCATGAAGACTTGTTCCCGGGCCCAACTCATCCCTGGGAGAAATTAAAACACAAAAATCTTAGAATCCTCACTTTTTCCCCGCACCTCTTTAAACCCCTTTTCCCCCTCTGAAAAAAACTAAACCCCGGGGGGGGAAGCCCGGGCAAGCCATAACCCTTTAAAGGGCCAATATCCATTTTCCACGGGGGGGTAGGGGAAACAAACCCCCATTTTTAGATAAGCAGGCCCCAGTTAGGAAAGTAAAAGGCAAAAGTTTAGGTTGGTGGGCCCCAAATTAAAGGGAGGCTGTTAGGTAGGGGGGTTTTTGGTTTAGCCCAATTTTTGTAGGCTGTAGGTTTGGGGGTTTCCCCCAGTTAGGGAACGTAGTAGTTAGGGCCCCTTTATATTGGCTGCAAGCATTTAGGGGGCCCCCTTTTTAGGTTTTTTGTAAAACAAGGGAATTAAGGGGCTTCCCCCTTTAAGTAGTATAAAATTTGGGGAGGGACCTTTTAGGTTTCATACAGCATTTAAGGCCCCCTTTAGGTACTATACAGGCATTTTGGGGGCTCTTTTAGGTAGTATAAAAAGGCAGTTAGGGCCCCTTTTGGTATATACAAGGGAGTTAAGGGGCCCCCTTTACTAGGTTTCAGGAAGTCAGGCCCCCCCCCCCCACCTTTAACTACCCTTTTTAGGGAATCAGGGCCCCCCTTTTTTATTTAGGTATTCAGGCCCCCTTTTGTAATTTTTTGGTTTGTTTTGGGCCCCCCTTTTCATTAGCCAGGGCCCCCCTTTATGTCAGGGCCCCACCCCTTTATTACCCGGGTCCCCTTTTTATCCCGGCCCTCCTTTCAATTTGCCAGGGCCCCCCCCCTTTTATTCGCCAAAGGGGCCCCCCTTTTTAGTCAGGGCCCCCCCCTTTGGGTTTGCCAGGGCCCCCCCCTTTTTTCGTCCGGGGCCCCCAATGAACCAGGGCCCCCCCCTTTTATTAGCCAGGCCCCCAATTTTTAAAATCAGGGGCCCCCTTTCATTAGCCCGGGGCCCCCCCCTTTTTAGCAGGGCCCCCCTTTTCAATTTGCCCCGGGACCCCCTTTCATTAGCCAGGGACCCCCTTTTTAGTCAGGGCCCCCCTTTTATTAAACCAGGGGCCCCCTTTTTTTGTCGGCCCCCTTTTATTACCAGGGGAAACCCCTTTTAAAATCCCGAGGGGCCCCCCCTTTCCCTTACCAGGGCCCCCCCTTTTTAGTCATGGCCCCCCCTTTTATTAAACCCGGGGCCCCCTTTTTAGTCAGGGGCCCCCCTTTCATTTCCGGGGCCCCCCTTTTGGGAAATCCGTGGGCCCCCCCCCAAATTTTTCCAGGGCCCCCTTTCTTTTTGCCCGGGGCCCCTTTGTTTGTCAGGCCCCCCCTTTTATTAGCCAAGGGGTTCCTTTGTAGTCAGGGGCCCCCCCCTTTTATTACCCCGGGCTCCCTTTGTAGTCAGGGCCCCCCCTTTTAATGCGGGGCCCCCCTTTTTAATTTAGGGGCCCCCCTTTTATTTGCCCGGACCCCCCTTTTTAAATTTTGCCACTGCCCCCCCTTTTTAATTTGCCAGGGGCCCCCCCTTTTATTAGCCAGGGGCCCCCCATCTGTAGCCCCGGGGCCCCCCTATTAAACCAAAGGGGGCCCCCCCTTTTTTAGCCAGGGGCCCCCCCTGTAGCCAGGGACCCCCCTCTGTATTTAGGGCCCCCCCCCTTTTTTTTCCAGGACCCCCTTTTTACCAGGGGCCCCCCCCCCGAAGTCAGGGCCCCCCTTTGTATCCGGACCCCCCTTTTTAGCCAGGGAACCCCCCCCCCGTAAACCAAAGGGGCCCCTCTCTGTAGCCCGGACCCCCCTCTGTAGCCAGGGAAACCCCCCCCTGAAATTAGGACCCCCTTTTGTAGCCAGGGACCCCCTCTGTAGTCAGGACCCCCCCCTTTTTTAGCTAGGGAACCCCCCCCCCTGTACCAGGGACCACCCCCTGTGAAGCCATGACCCCCTCTGTAGCCAGGGAACCCCTTTGTCAGGACCCCCCCCTGTTTCCAGGGGTCCCCCGGGACACAGGACCCCCCTCTTTAGTCAGGGCCCCCCAATGTAAATCAGGGCCCCCTCGTAGCCAGGGAACCCCCCCCTCTGTTTGTCAGGACCCCCCTTTGTAGCCAGGGACCCCCTTTTTTGGGCCCGGGACCCCCTTTTGTGCCAGGGACTCCCCTCCCGTAGCCAGGACCCCCCCCCCTGTAGCCAAAACCCCCTTTGTAGCCAGGGGCCCCCCTTTTTTAGCCAGGGGCCCCCCCCTGTAACCAAGGGACCCCCTCTTAACCCGGGGGCCCCCTCTCTAGCCAGGGCCCCCCTCTTTACCAAAACCCCCCCGTGGCCCGGGAAAACCCTCTGTATCAGAACCCCCTTTGAAGTCAAGACCCCCCCCTGTAGCCAGGAACCCCCCCCTGTAGTCAGGAACCCCCCCCTTTTAGCCAGGACCCCCCCTCCCGAAGCCAGGGGCCCCCTTTTGTACCAGGACCCCCTTCTGTAGTCAGGACCCCCCCTTTAGCCCCGGGACCCCCCTCTGTTTGCCAGGGCCCCCCTCTGTAGCCAGGACCCACCCTCTGTAGCCAGGACCCCCCCTCTGTACCAGGGGGCCCCCCCCTTTACCAGACCCCCTCTGTTGCCAGGGGCCCCCCGAAATAGCCAGGGCCCCCCTCGTAGCCCCGGGACCCCCTTTTGTAGTCAGGGCCCCCCTCTGTAGTCAGAAACCCCCCTTTTTTATGCCAGGGACCCCCTCTGTAGCCAGGACCCCCCCTTTTAACCATGGACCCCCCCGTTTCCAAGGGGGCCCCCCTTTTGTAGCCAACCCCCCCCCTGGGCCCGGGGGCCCCCCCTTGTACCAGGGCCCCCCCCTCTGAACCAGGGACCCCCCCTCTGTACCAGGGGCCCCCTCTGTAGCCAGAACCCCCTCTGTAGCCAGGGGCCCCCCTTTGTTTGCCAGGACCCCCCCCCTGTACCAGGATCCCCTCTGTTTCCAAAGGGGGACCCCCCCTGTAGTCCCGGAAACCCCCTTTGTAGTCAGGGACCCCCCTTTTGTAGCCAGGGGCCCCCCCCCTGTAGCCAGGACCCCCCTTTTGCCAGGACCCCCCTCTGTAGCCAGGACCCCCCACGGTAGGCAGGGACCCCCCTCTGTACCAGGGGCACCCCCCCTGTGTCAGGGGCCCCCCCCTGTAGTCAGGAAAACCCCCTCTGTAGTCCCGGAAACCCCCCCTGTAAACCGTTTACCCCCCCTGGGATTTAGGAAACCCCCCCTGTGCCAGGGAAACCCCCCCCTGTACCAGGGAAAAACCCCTCTGTAGTCAAGGACCCCCCCTCTGTTTGTCAAAGGGCCCCCCTCTGTACCCCGGGCCCCCCTCTGTACCAGGGACCCCCCCTTAAACCAGGGACCCCCCCTCTTTACCCCGGGGGTTTCCCTTTGACAGAATTTAAAAAAAAAAAACAACAAACAATCACTTCCCCCTTTTCCCGCTCCCGGTCGCTCCGTGCTGCCGCCCTGCATAGGCGGCACGGTGACGTCACATCACCGCGCCGCCTACGTCAGCAGTAGGGGCCGGCGCCTGGCAGGCTGAGGGCCTAATGCCTTCTGCCTGCCAGGGAAATCAGCGGATCGCAGCGCTAGTGGAGCTCTGCTCAGCTGACACCGCGCAGTCCCCGGGAGTCGGGGACATTAGTCCCAGGCTACCGGGCTCGGTCTCTGGGCACTTGGGACGCGGGCCCGGGCGCTCAGGGACTGGATGCGCGGACGGGCCCCGGGAAGCAACGGCACTGCCTCCGGGGCCCACAGCGGCTCGGGGGTGGGCCCACCGGGGGATTCACCGATCCCCCAGCGGCCCAGTCCGAGCCTGCCCAACCTAAATCTAACTATTAGGTCCTAAAATGCCCTATAGTAGATAATAAGTATCCTGGATAATAAATCATAACCCCGTTTCAATGTAGGTATGTCGAGGTTATTGTAATGACCCTTGACCCGACGCGTTTCTGTCCCCAAGTTGTAAGAGAGTTCCTCAGGGGTCAAATTTACAAAACTGTACACATGTCACAAAATGTATAAAACATATTTTGCATCAAAAAGCAATATTATTTAATTAACTAGTTTGTTTGTAGGATCCTGGTGTGATGGTAGAGTAATCTCTAGTGAGGCAGTGGCCAAATATTTTTAAATTTATCTCAATAAATACATTTAATAGAATCACCACAATAATTAAAAAAATTTACTGTTTGCCACAGATAGCAACATCCCAAGAGACTGGAGTGGCGGAATTTGAGATGTATGTAGGGCTGAAATACACAAACACTGGATTTGACACAGAATTCTCCACAAAAAGTGAATAAATTAACTCTTGACCACAGATTAAAATACCCCCACCAGTCTGAAGTTGATGGATTGCAGGTGTGTATGTGGCAGAAATACTATATTTACTATTTTGCCATAGGCAAACTTAAACTCTATCAGTTCTCTATCTGTAAAATACTAAAACGTAACTTTTATTATGTATAATTCTTAACCTCTATACACACTATTTAAAAACCTGATTTCTAACCTCACCATTTAACCCTTTCTACTTCTGAAAGAAGGAATAGCTCCTTTTCTGTTATCAAGTCTGGTGGAGCACCACCTATTAACAGGAAAGCCTTATATATACAGCAATTTACTAGCTCCAGTAAGGGATCCCAAGCCTACTACTTGGGCAGTTGTCCCTAATCTCATGGACACAAAACAAATAAGGCCCCCTTGTGACACCGTCTGCAGCTGGTGACACTTCTAGACAGAGGTGAGAACTCACAATTTAAAACGTTATGCCTGATCTCCACGACATGTTTCACCAGCTAACCTGGCTTCATCAGCGGTTAGAGGTCAGGTCATGTGGTCTAAGCTCACTTCCTTTTATATCATGTTAGATACACACCCTATTCAGGTGCTCACCATTTAGCCATCAGAGAATCCACAAAAACCCACTCCCCCCTTCCGCTCTCCTGCACGCACACTCATAATATGTGCTGCTACTGCTGCCACCATGCTCCCATAAACAGAAATCCTCAGACAAATTCACCATCTCCATAACGGGCTTGCGCCCTGTCTTACCATGCTGCCCGCGCCCGCATACTGTATCAATGGACATTTCCACTTCCGTCCCATCTCTCTCATATTATTGCAACTGCGTGGCTCACCTAGAACGGACTAAGCAGAATAAATGTTAAATTTCACAGCACACTACCAGCTTTAGAGTTTGAATGTACTAATATTTTTGCATGCTCCCATTTAGACGTAATGAATTAGGTGGCTAGCCGTGACCTGTAAGAAAGAATCTTTAATGGGGAAGGTGGGAGGTAAAACTGCGGGAGGGAGGGCAGTCTAACCTTAGAGCCTGCAGCTTTATTAAAATGAATATGTATATTTCATGTAAAAGAGAAGTGGTTTATGGAATAAACTAAGACTATAGTGTACATACAATGGAATATGTACTTAAAAGGCTTGCAGCTTTATTAAAAGAAAATTTTAAAAAGGTATAAAAAGGGGAGGGCTTTTTGGAAAATAATATGACAATAGTGACAGTACAAAGGGAAAAATTTTTTCCCAATGAAAATGCACATTATACATGGAGAGAAGGGTTTATGGGGGTTGATAAAGCTTTTATGTGGCGTGAAAGTAAAATCATTTTGCTTATCCCTTCTAGGTGAGCCACGCAGTTCAATAAAGAGAAGATGGGACGGAAGTAGAATGTCCCTTGTACATTTTGGGGGGCGGGCACATGGGAAACAGGGCGCAAGCCCTTTTTGGGGAAAGGTAATTTGCCGAGGGGTTGCTTTTAGGACATGGGGGACAGTAGCACACATATTATAGTGTGTGTGCAGAGAGCGGGGGCAGGGTGGGGTTTTGTCATTTCCTATGGCTAAATGGGACACCGAATAGGTTTTGTATCTAACATATAAAAAAGGGGAATGAGCTTTTGACACATGTACCGGACCCCAACCCCTATAAACCCAGGTTAGCGGTGAAACAGTCCCTAGGTCGGGGATAAAAGTTTAAATTTTGATTTTTCTCTCGTCTAAAGTGTCACCACTGCAGAGTTGACAAGGGGCCTTTTGTTTTGTTCCATTGATTAGGACGCGCCCAAAAAGGAGGCTTTTGGGTCCCTTACTGGGGCTAGAAATTTTGTATATTTTAAAAGCTTTCCTGTTAATAGGGGGCTCCCCAACTTGATTAAAAAAAAAACTATTCCTTCTTTCAAAGAGAAAGGGTTAAATGGTGATTAAAACAGGGGTTTTTAAATAGTGTTAAAAGAGGGTTTAAAAATTTACATAATAAAATTACGTTTAGTGTTTTTTCAGTTTGGAAACAAAGAGTTTTTGTTGCCTATGGGAAAATATAAATTAGTATCAAAAGTCACTCTCTTTCCCTTGCGAATTACCATATTTTTGGGGAAAAATGGGCAGAAATACACACACCCGTATTTTACCTATTCCTACACAAAAACAAGGGAGAAAAAAACAAATTTGGGATAAAATACCCTACAGAATGAATTAGATGAAATTGAGGCGTACATGGGGTAAAACACACACCCCCTGTATTTTACTCCAAATTACCCAACAATCAAGAGGTTAAATTATCTACAAACAAACCAGTGAGTTAAATAATATTTAACATTTTTTGAAGCAAAATATGTTTTAAATTTCATTTTTTTACATGTGTACATTTGTAAATTTACCCCTGGGAACCTTACAACTTGGGGACAAAACCCGGGTCAAGGGGCATTACAATAACCTTGACAACCCACATAAACGGGTTTTGATTTTTTATCCAGGGTACTTTTATCACAAAGGCATTTTGACCTAAAGTTAGATTTAGGGGGGCCCTCTTTTCGGGAGATGTTCCCACTTACCACTGTCAGATTTTATTGTGTAGGGGGTTTTTAGGGGGTATTGTTTTTCAAGTTTTTATAAGTTAAATTGCTAAATTAGTGTTAAATTATTTTAATTTAAAATTTTTTTTATATCATTCCCGTGAATTATTCATGCGTTATGGTATGGGACTTATACTCATGTTTAAACCATTATTGAATCGGGATTTTTACATCATTTAATTTTTCCTTGGCGTCAACATTTTGCCATTTCCTTGACCTTCTGTCGTCTTTCATTGTCAATAATCCCATTGCTAAACCAAAAAAGAAACGGGTTGATCCAAAAAAAAAAGTAAATGGAATATTTGCATTTTTTCGGTTTTGTATCCACTCCTGCTTTTGGCTACCTACTTATTAGACAATCTTGATGCAAACAAAGGACCATGTCATACCAGCCTTACAGCTTCTCCGAAAACACAATCGGTTGTGTTTGTCCTATTCATTCCTCGTGACAGATTAAAAGAAGGGGAAAACCAAACATAGTGGCAACGTCATAGAGTGGTGGAGGGTGGAAACAGCATTAGAAAACCACAGGGTTGTTGACTGAGAGAGTAGTCAGTTGACAGCAGCGTGAGTAGGTCACAGAGTGGCAACTGACAGATTGTGAAGTTGGCAGCAGCATGATTAGGCCACAGACTGGCACAAGTACGCAGTGTGGAGTTGGTGGCAGCAGCAACAGCAGCAGCATCAGGCCAGAGAGTGGCAAAATGTTATAATTTTGAGGTGGTGGCAGTTAAGTTACATAATGAGGAGGTGGCAGTAACATCAACATCAAGCCAGAGAGTGACATGGTGACATAGCCTGGAGATGACAGCACCAGCATGAGGAGACCTGAGTGGTGAGGTGGCAGCAGCATCAGAAGGCTACATAATAGTCCAGTGAAGAGTGGGGAGGTGGGTGTCAACACCAGTCCCTGATAAAGATGGTGGGTGGTTGAAGTAGCAGCTGGCAGCAGATATGATGCATCAGGCAGGTGACAGCATCAGAATATTAGCTGAGGCAGGTAGCCAATAGAATCCAGGGTTCAGGTTCTGCTCCAGGTGCTGCTGCTGGGTACATAAATCATTAGGGGGTTAAGAAAGCTGCTCATCAACAACTCCTGACTCAGGTTGCTGCTGATGGAGCTGATACTGCTCCTAACCCCCATCCACCCACAGCAGCCGTGGCAGTGGTACATGAGCGCTGATGAACCACTCGGTTAGACCTGCTAGAGAATGGAGTACTTGAGTTTGTCCTCCGTCTTGGCAGTTGAAAAAATTCCCCCATTTGGGACTGGTAACAAGGGTTCAAGAGGGTAGAGAGCCAAAAGTCATCCCTCTGCTGGATGGAGACAATTCAGCTATCACTAGCCAGGCAAATCAGTATGCAGGAGGCCATCTAAGCAAGTGACTCTGAGGGACTCCCTGCTTTCATCTCCACTGTATACTGCCACAGTGTGTCTGGGTCATCTGCCTCATATTCCTAATCCTCCGGCTGCTCCTGCTCCTCTCCTGTCACCTGGATAAAAAAAACACTCATTTTCGCCAGACACTGCTTGTGCTCCAATTTCTTCCTCTTCCTCCTCCAGTTCAGCCCCGTCTCCAGTCCCCTGACCAGTCAGATTTTGCAGCATCTGTTCCAAGACATGAAGCAGTGGAATGACGTTATTCATCTTGTAGTCCTGGCGACTGACAAATAATGTGGCCTCCTCAAAGGGTCTGTGAAAACGTCAGGTGTTCCTTATGAGCTGCCATTGGCTGACATACAAATTACACATCATCCTGATTATGATGATGATGATGATGATGAAGCCCTTGCTTCCAGGGCCGGGACGATGGGTAGTCGAAGGTAGGCGACCGCCTAGGGCGCCACTTTATCCCAGACAGAAAAGGGGGCACAAGGAGGCATGGAGTGGGCTGAATTTTCCATTTTACGCCTTGTTTAACTAGGGCACCAGAATACATTGTCCCAGCCTTGCTTTCTTCACCCGGCTTCTAAGTGCGATCGACTACATCGATTAGCGTTTGCCTGTCACCACTGTCCTCCCCAATGGTATCGCTGTATAGAGCCTAACCGCTCGCAACATAACCTCCCATGCCACTCTCTTCATCACTACTTGCCCGCTTCTACTAGAAGCAGCGGACGTCTTCCCCACCTCTTTGCTGCCCACTGTCCTCAAATAGTTCGTCCTCACTGTATAGTGGCACAGAGCCCCACATAACACACAGTAATTCTCTGGCTGTGGGAACCGAACGGAACAGAGGTGGGTTGAGGACAGTTGAGGTCCCCTGACCTGCTCCCGGGCAATGCCAACTAAAGGTTGTGTCTTACTGATGCACCGACTCTTTGCCGGATTTGTCAGATGTCATCTGGGAGAAAGTGGATGACCTAGTGTGTGGTCAACACATGGCCGCAAGATGACACCGGAAGCTCTGGCCTTACGGGAGGACCTCTGCTGTGACGTCCCCTTACTGTGCTACGACCTGTGCCTGCTCCAGGAACCTAATTTTGCGTTTTTTGTTACCCCATGTGATCAGGCACATTCACAACCCTCACAGGTTTAAGTGCGCTCTGAAAACTCAACCAAAACCAAGATCCCTAATTGTTAACCCCCCAAATTCTGTCACACATTTGTCACTTCCTGCACTTTGCCACCCACAGGCACTTATCTTTATGTAACACTTTTTATGTATACTACCCCATATTTATGTAACATGGCTGGACCATTGTAAACCAAGCACTTGTCACCTTTTATTTCACCCATACACGCATAGATTGTAAGCTCTTGCGAGCAGTACCCTCACACCTCATGTCTGATTTGTAAGTAGCTTTATTATGATGTAATGTCTGGTTTGTCTGTGCTTATACCAATATCTCTATATTGTAAAGTGCTGCGGAATATGTTGGTACTATATAAATAAAGATTATTACTATTATTATTATTATTATTATAGTAGGATCTTGGCCCTCAGCTTGGTTCTTTCCAGCTGGCGCTGACATTACCTTGTCAGGCTGCGTTCCCAATTCAGTTATTTAGTCAGTTTTGCCCCTGTAACTGCCCAGAAAAGTGAAGTGTGAAGCGATTCTAGTACCAGCGCTTGTCATCTGCGGGTCAGACTAAAACACAGCATTGTATGAAGACCAAACCACGCTCCCTATGCATATTTCAGCATGGCACAATGTTCTATAACACCCTACAGGCTGTCTGCAGCCAGGAAATAGCTGTTTTTTAAAGCAATTCGCTGTGAATAAATTCGGGTCGAAAACAGTTTTGCCATAAATTTCGTCGAACTTAGCGAATCGAATTTTTGAGAAATTCGCTCATCTCTAGCTCCCAGTATATAGGCAAGTATATGTACTATATGTATATATGTAATCTGTGGGCAGATAAATGTCCTCCATAGACTGTAGAGAGGAATATGCCTCCTATAGTCTGCAGGCAGGTAAATGTCCCCCATCATCTGTAGGCAGGGTTGCAGGTCTGGGTTAAAAAAAAATAAATAAATAATAGTACTCACCTAACTCCCCTGCTGCCTTAACGAGGGACTCATTGCTTTCTGTCTTCAAACACAGGTGGTGTGACATCATGCTGTGCAGGCCTGCTGGTGACCCACTTAATTAAACCACAGACCAGGGAGCTCTCGCTCTATGTTCCGCAATTGCTTTAAACTGTACGTGATTCCAGAGCGCATACAGCTGAAAAGATTGTCACGCTCGGGCCCATGGCATTGCCAGGAATGCGGGACACAGGGTTGAAAAGCGGGACTGTTCCATAAAAAGCGGGACGTCTGGTCACCTTACTCCAGTAGTTAGGTAGGTGCATATAGGGTTCCCTCCTGTAGTTGTTTAGGTGTCTATAGGGTCTCACCCCCCCCCCCCCCCCCACAGTAGGAGCGTAGACAGGGGGCCCCCCCATTACAAAAAAAAAATAAAAGGGAAAGGAAAAATCCCTTTCCCTTTTTGCGAGCAGAAGGGGATAAGGAAAACACCACCTTAAATTTTTTCGTGTCAAACCCAGAAGAATGCAGCCCGCCTTAAAGAAAATTAAAAAAGACCTTGGGTGGTACCCCCTTTGTCCGAAGGCAATTTAAAATGTGAAAACGCCCCTATTCCCTATTATTTAGGACCGAAAAAAAGGGGTGCTTGGGCAATGTTGGGTATTCAAAAAAGGGGTCAAAAGTATCCTGGAAAAAAAAGGGGGAAAGTTTTTCGTTTGTGGGTAAAATGTTTAAAGGGTTTTCAAAGAATCTACTCGAGATTCACTGAAAATGGATGTTTAACCCCTTCCAGCATGGATTTATAGGATCGTCCCTTCAAATTTAAATCTCATCACTTCTATGAGGAGGTTATTCTAGACGGGATTTGGGGTGACATTGGAGTCATAACAGATTTTTCAAAACATTTGTAGGGTTGCCACATAAAATTTTGGTAGAAAAAGAAAGCTTGGCTGGGGGATAAGTTTTCCAAGTGGGAAGTAATTCCAGTGTTTGGAAAAAAGGGGGTTTTTAAATGGTCATACTTTTTAGGGATCCCTTTTAAATAGGGGGGTACCAAGGTTAGTTGGGCCCTTTTCCTTTTTATTTATTTTTTTAATGATTTTACACATATTTTCTATTTTCATAGTTTGAAAGGGGCCGAAAAAAACAAACGCCCCATCCATTCAGCCTGTTGGCTAAGGGGTTTCCAGAGGAAGCAAAAACCCCCAAGAGGATAAGAAATTTCCCCTCTTTTTAGGGAAAATTCCTTCCCCACTCCATCTGGCAATCAGAAAAATCCCTGGGTCAATGACCCCTCTCCAGAATCCTAGACACTAAACTTGTTTTTAATTTTTACGTCAAAATTTATCTAAACCTTTTTGAACGCCGTTTTTGAATTCCCCAAGACAATCCCTTGCAGAGAATTCCATTTCTCATGCTTTTAAGAAAAGAATCCTTTCTATTTTAGTAAAAACTTTCGTTCCTAAAGACGTAAGGAGCCCCCTTGTTCTTATACACCTTGGTTAAAAAAATCTTGGGAGGATCTCTATATTGCCTTTGTTGTTTTTAAACTATTTATTAGGGTCCCCCGAAGCCGCTTTTTCTAAACTAAATAACCCTAATCTTGAAAATTTTCTGGGTACTGTGTCCACCAATCCTTTTTTTATTTTTGTTGCCCGCCTTTGACTGTTTAAGCTTACAAGTCTTTCCCTTGTGAAAGGGTGCCCAAAACGTACAAAAACCCTTTTGTGGGGGTTAACCAGTGTTGTTAAGGGGAGAATAATGTTCTCTCATTGTCTTTCCCCTTTTAATCACCCCGGATCCTTTTTGCCTTTGGGCTGCTGCTGACATTGGTTTAATTAAGTTTACGTCCACAGGATTCCCAAGCCTTTCCCATGTTTTACCCAGTGTTTTTCCATTTAACAGGTAAATGTAATGGTTTTTCCTCCCCATTGCAAAACCCTTTGTTTTATCAATTTTAAAAATCTCACGCCTTTTTCCCTGTCCAGGCCTCCAACTTACCCAATCCCCTTTTAATAACACTATCCTCTATTGTGTTGATTCTTACAGAGTTTAGTATCGCCCTGCAAAGATGATATTTTCTGTGTAATCCTTTAAATCACTGGATTCACATTAAAATATCAATCTTTGTAATGAACTAAGCTTTTTAAAAAGAACCCCCACAATTGAGAACAATGTTTTTACAAATGGATTGGGAAAAATTGGAGGCCGGGCAGAGAAGTGGAGATAAATTTTAACACAAGATAAGTGCAAGGTTTTGAAACAGGGGAAAGGGAAAAAACCCATTCCAGTTTACTTGTTAACCCCTTACCCCCCGGACCCCAGTTTTGGCCTCTTGACAGGCCCATTTTTAAAAAATTGTAGGGTAAATTTTGTGAGAATAATTTTTGACACTTTAACCATCCATGTATTCAGAGATTGTTTTCTGTGACACATTGTGTTTAAAAGATAAAAAGAAATTTTGGTCCAAAAAGATTGTTTATTTGTGAAAAATTCAAATTTGGTAAAAAATGTGAAAAATTTACCAATTTCAACTTAAAAAATTTTTGATGTAAGAAAGATAGTTTTTCCTCAAAATAGTTTTTTACTACTTAAAATATTTGCGTAGTTTGGCTTCATTTTTTTAAATGTCTTTTTTTTTTTTTTTACACTTGGGCTCTTAAATTTTAAAGTAGTAATTTCAAATTTTCAAGAAAATTTGAAAATATACATATTTTAGGGCCGTCCTTTCTAACTGCTTTGATTGACTGTATGTTAGATACCCCCAAAAATGATCATCTAAGAAACACACCCCTTTTAAAGTATTCAAAACCTTTTAAAATTTTAAAACCCCATTAGGTGTTTAAAGAAATAAAGCAAAGTGGAAGTGAAATTTAAAATTTCATTTTTTTCGATTTTAAATTTTTAGCTTTATTGAAAAAATTTCGGTAAATTGATCAGGGAAATGAAAATTAATATTGATTCCCCCAATTCTGCCGTTTTCAGAGATATCCCATATGTGGCCTAGGATTATTTGGCTCAAAAAACCCCAAAAAGGGGAACCCCTACTGGACTCTGGGGCCTCATTTTCATTACAATTTTATTGGGGGCCTTTTGTTTGGGGACACCCTAAGGCCAAAAACTTTTTAAAACCCCCTAAAAAAAACCCTATTGGAAATACACCCTTCAATATACCAAGGTGTATGAGTTTTCCCCCACAGTTTTTTTACAAATTTTTTTAACGTTCGGCTCTGAAAATAAAAAAATATAAATTTTTTCCAAAATCGGGCAATTTTCTGAAAATTTTAATTTTTAAAAAGGAATTTGGAAAAAAAGCCCCCAAAAAATTTGTGTTACGGAATTTTTTCCCAAAGTTCGGAAAATCCTAATGTGGTGTAAACTGCTTTTTGGGGCGCATGGGCGGGGGGGTTAAGGGAGGAGTGCTATTTGGCATTTGGCGCACGATATTGGTGGGGCCTTTCACATCTCCAAACCCCCAAAAGAAACCTAAAACAGGTGCCCTTTCCCAGAAGTTGTACTTTTTGGATTAAAACGCCCTCGGGATCTACCTAAGGGGTGTATTTGCATTTTGGGCCCAAAAGGTGTTCCGTAGTTTTTTTTTTTAGCATTGGGTCTGGAATGGGGGGGGAAACGCAGTTCCGCCATTTTTTTGGGCTTCTTTTTTTTTCACCTACGGGTAAATGACGGGAAAATTTACTATGGGGGTCGGTCAATTACAATATATAAATTTTATATTTTTTTTTTATTTTTTTATGATTTTTAACAATAAAAGCGATTTTAAAAAAAAGTTCGTTTTTAAGTTGTCGTATTTACAGCCATAGCTTTCTTAATTTTTTTGAAAAGGGGAGTGCTTTTTGGGCTTTTTTTTTTACAAGATGAGTTTTGTTTTTATTGACCATTACGGGGGGCATATGATGCTTTGATCATTTTTATTAGGGTTTTTTTGAAGCTTTTGTACAAAAAAAACTTTTCCCGGTGTGTTTTTTTTATTTTTTTTTTTTACAGCGGTACGTGCGGTATAAAGAATGCGTTTTACTCAGTGGGTTTATACTTTCGCGATAACATTTGTATATTTTGTTTTTGTTTTTCTGCTTTTTTTCACAATAAAAAACATTTTTTGAAAAAGGGAAAAACGTTTTTTTCTCCCGCGTCGAGAGCCCATAATTTTTTTTTTTTTTTTTTTTGGAGTGTTTAGGGGCTTTTTTTTTTGCGGGATGGTTGACGTTTTTTTTTGGTAATATTTTTGGGGGGACAGACTTTAATGATCGCTTTTAAAAATGTTTTTTGGGTAGGGGGAAGAAAAACTGCAATTACAGTGTTTTTTATTTTTTTTTTTAATAGCGTTCCCATGCGTACCGTGACAAGTTAGTTTTACTCTGTGGGTGAAGAAAATTAGGTGTTTCCCAAATTTTTGTAGTTTTTTTTTTTGAAAGCCAATTTTTTTTTAAAAAAAAGTGTTTTTATTGTGTAAAAAATTTTGCATCGATATTTAATGCCAAACTTTTTAATTTTTCCGTATACAGGCTGTGTAAGGCTTTTTTTTTTTTCGGGATGAACTGAGTTTTAAATTTTTGGGTTCACTTTGATGTTTTAATGAGTTTTTGATTACTTTTTACTCCATTTTATGTGCGCGGGTGAACAAAAAAAGCTATTCTATACTGTTTTTTTTTGGGTTTTTTTTTACGGGTTCACGTAGGGTTTAAATTTCATGAAGATTTATAGGGTGGGTCCTACGCAGCGGGGTACCAATATGGGACTTTATTTATTTTTTGATCTTTTTTAGGCGATTGGGGTTTGTAAAGGGGAAAAAAGGGGGATGTCGGTTTTTTTTTTTTTTTTTGGTTTTTTGTTTTACTTTTTTAACTTTTTTTACTTTTTTTACACTTTTTACCTTTTTCCCCCAGGGGGGAATTGCCTGAACGACGTAATCATTCATGCAATAGGAAAAAAAAGCTTTCGTTATAGCTGATCCTGTCTCCTGGCAAATGCTGTCCCTGCCCACAAAAGCATTGTGGGCATCGGACGTAACCCGACAACCCGGATGCTGTTTTCAGGTCGGGGGTCTTGGAGACCGGTTTAAAGGGTCACGCCGTTACTGGCCAGATCAGGGCGGCAGGATCATCCTGCCGCCCGCCAGGCCCCTGTCGCGACCAAAAGTGTGCGGACATGGGGGGGGTTAAACCCCCGCGGCGGGGGCGCCCCCTCCGCCGTGGGGGAGCGATGATGCCCGCGGTATTTACCGCTGGTTTCATGCCCATCTTGCGGCGTTCCCCTTGTGAGCCGCAAGTTTGCCGTGACTTTCCTACGGAATTTGCGGGGAAACCCCCACCCCACATTGCCGTATGAGTCGGCAAATGCGGGAAGGGGTTAAAAGGAAAACGCTGGTAAAAGTACAGGAGGGACTTTGGGAAAACTAGTGGCGTAAACTTAATTTTACCCTGCAGGGGCAGCTTCAAGGGAAAAAGGATCATGAGGTGTATTAAAAAAGGGATAGATCACCGAAAGGAATCATTCTGCTATTAACAAGTCATGGTAGACCACACATGGAAATTTTGTATTTTCCGGGAACAGATCACAGAAAAGTATTGTAGAGCTTGAACCCGGTTAAAAAGCGGGCGTAGTGTTAAACGAGCTTTGAGAAAATTTTCGTTCGAAATGAACTTTCGATGTTTTGGGAGTGAAACCAAACCGAGTTTTTTCGGTTCGTTTCGGGTTTTAAAGTTCTCAAATTCAACATGCGGTTGACTCCATTTTTTGGTTTCATTCTAGCTTCTTCCTGCACTTTGGCATCCACCAAACAGCGAAAAAGCACAGAGGGTTTTCAAAATTTTCACCTGAGGGTTTTAGGTTTCATTTTGGGTGCTAAAAATTTACTATTAAATAGTTAGTACGGTTGAAAAAAACAGCTCCATCAAGTTCAACCGGGTGGAAAATGTGGGGGATGGAGAGATACAAGGGCATTAAGCCCATCCTCACCCGGTTAATGCCCTTGGGAAAACCCCCAAGGCAAGAACCAATTCTCCAGCGGAACTGTATCCTACCCCGGCCCCACCAGCCTCCAGAATTTTTCTAGCTAAATACGTTAATATTTTTTTAGTTTCCAGTGGGTTATCTAAGCCTTTTCTTGAAATCTTACAGTTCTGCTGTGACCCCTCCTCAGCAGGCTATTCCAAGATTCACAGTTTTACAGTGAGCGCTCTTTCCTCTGTAGATTGATCCTTTTTTCTCGTCGAAGGGGGAAAGTCCCCTTGTCTTTTGAGGGGCTTTCCTTGAAATCATTTTTCCCCAAAATTTTTTAGGTCAATTTATTTTTATAGAAATTA
Organism: Phyllomedusa bahiana; assembly: GCA_025379985.1. Classification (NCBI taxonomy): domain Eukaryota; kingdom Metazoa; phylum Chordata; class Amphibia; order Anura; family Hylidae; genus Phyllomedusa; species Phyllomedusa bahiana. The sequence goes on from JAODAL010031808.1 coordinate 40,828, forward strand.
AAATTTCCCCCCCGAAGCCGTCTTTTCTCAAGGCTAAATTTAAGTTCAATTCGACTAAACCTTTCCCCCATAATAATTCTCCCTTTACCTTAAATTTTTGGGTTTTTCGTTTTTTTTATCTTCTAGTCCATACATCCTTCTATAAACTGGGCCCAGATGGAAATTTCTAATGAGGACCCATTGCTTTTTAATCGGCAGGGAATTTCATCCTTTTCCGCGAGTCCATGCCTCTTTTAACCCCTTCACGACCCTTGGGGCATATGCATAGTCCAGGTCCGTTTGGGGGTTCACGCACCGGGGACTACTAGTCTTGGGATCACGAAAACCTAAAGAAAATTTTCACGCGATCGGGCGGGGTGTCAGCTTATATTCACTATCCCACAGCGGGGTCCCTGCCCCGGGAATCGCCCGGGGGGGGGGTTAACCCCTTAATTATCGCGACCATGGGGGTCGCAATAACAAGAGAGACGCAGGAGGAAAATCGCTCCTCCTATCCTGTCGCGACAGAAACCCGGGCAGCCCTCCCTTTCTGCAACAGCATGGAGGATAGAATGCCTTCCGGGTTGTCTGTGACGCACATGCCCGACCGTCCCCTTGTGGCATGCCCCCCGGCATCGTGACTGACAGTTGCCATAGGGCCAGTGAAAAGCAACAAGCTTGCATTGATTCCATTAAAGAAAACTAAAGACTCTCATTCAAAGCCCCTATGGGTAAAAGTAAAAAAAAAATGTTAAAAAGTAAAAAAAAATTAAAAAAGTGAAAAACATGTAAAACAAACACAAAAAATAACATAAAAAAAACGTACACCCCCCCTTTTCCCCCCTTTCAAAAAAGGCAATCGCCCCCCCAAAAGGATCAAAATAAATAAAGTCCCATATTGGGTATTGCTGCGTGCAAAAACCCTGCCTATAAATCTTCATGTTAATTTACCCCGACGGTGAACGTCGAAAAAAAAAGCAAAAAAAACCAATCACGAAAAAAAGATTTTTTTCATCCCCCAGCAAAAAAAATGGAAAAAAAGTGATCAAAAATCCCTATAAATCCCAACGTTGTGCCAATTAAAACCATTCATCCCACAAAAAAAAGTAAAACACAGCTTGTAACGGAAAAAAAAAAAAATTTTATGGCCTCAGAAGATACAAGATAAAATTCTTTTACACACAAAAACTTTTTTTTTTTTTTAAAAAGTGCTTTAAAATAAAAAAAAACTATATAATTTTAATGTATGCCCACAAGTAAAGCAATTTTTGGTATGCCAGTGAGCGTGTTAAAAATAAAAAACACTACTGGATTGCAGTATTTTTTTCACCCTTTCCAAAAAACGTTTAAAAGAAAACAAAAAGTCTTGTCCCCCCCAAAAAAACACCCTTAAAAAGTCAAACCTCCCCAAAAAACAAGCCTTTTTTTTTTGCTCCAACACAGAAAAATTAAAAAAAATTATGGCTCTAGACTATGGGGATGCAAAAAGGTTTTTTCCCGTTTGAATAAAAGTGTTTTATTGTTTAAAAAAAGTAAAAAATAAAAAAAATATACAAATTGGGTATTGCTGTAATCTACACCTGCTAGTAAAGCTAGATGTCATATCTAAAGAGAGTGACCGCATAAAAAATAAAAATAAAAAACCTACCCGGGATTGTTTAAAATCCTCACAAAAAAACCCTTTAAAAAAAGTGAACAAAGTGTTGTATGCACACCAAATGGTACCAAAAAAAGCATCAATTCACCCCCCCAATAAACAAGGCCCACACCAGCTCTGTACCAGCAAAATAAAAAAGTTAAAGTCAGAATAGGACAACATAAAAAACGCAATTTTTTATAGACCTTTTAATTTGTAAAATTAATAAAACAAAAAAAATATAAAAATTTATACCATTGCAATTGTACCGACCCCCATGTAAAATTACACATCATTTACAGTGCAGGGAACCTGTAAAATAAAGCCCAAAAAAAATTGGGGGAAAAAGCGTTTTTTTCCCCCCATTTCAGGGCCCAATGCTAAAAAAAAAACAATGGAAACCTTGACCCAAAATTTACAATACCCCCCTAGAGGGAATCCTGAGGGTTTGAATCAAAAAGGGGCACTTCTGGAAGGGTTTCACTTTCTGTATTTTTGGGGGCTTTGCAAATGGACATGCCCCACCAAAATCGCTTTCCCAAAACCCAAATAGGCCCCCTTTTCCCTTGTACGCCCTGCCTTTGGCCCCAAAAAACGATTTTACACCCACATTAAGGGGATTGCCGAATTGGAAAAAAATTTGTTAACAAATTTTTTGGGGTTTCTTTTTTCCAGTTTCCTTGAAAAATAAACTTTTAAGCTAAAATTGCAGATTTTTGGGAAAAAAAAATGTTTTAATTTTTTACAGCCAAAGAAAAAAAAAAAAAATTTGTGAATCACCTTGGGCGTCGATAACTCCTCCCAAAACCCTGTTAAACCCTTTAAAGGGGGTTTGTTTTTTTCCAAATAGGGGGTCTTTTTTTAGGGGTTTTAGCGCCTTAGGGCCCCTTTCAAACCTGAAATGGCCCTAAATAAAATTGCATTAAAATTGAGCCCCCAACCAATGGGTCCCCTCCTATTCTGGGGCTTATAGACCCCAAATAATCCCAGGGCCAATATGGGATATTTCTAAAAACGGCAACTTGGGGGAAATGAATTACATGCATTTACTATCACATTTACCTTTTATTCCATAAAAAGGATAAATATTAAAAATCTGAAAAAATAGTGAAATTTTTATATTTCACCCCCACTTTGTTTACTTTCTGTGAATAAAAAAAGGGGTTAACAAACTTCCTAAACACTATTATAAATACTTTAAGGGGTCATTTCTAAAGGGTTCATTTATGGGGGGTATCTAAATACGGGGCCCCAAAGCCATGTCAGAACTGGATGGTCCTAAAAAATTATATTGCAAATTTTTCTTGAAAATATGAGAAATTCTACTAATTTTTCTAACCCCTAATGTCTTTAAAAAAAAAAGGACATTTAAAAAATGACCCAACCTATAGGGGACATATGGAGCTGCTAGTTTAAATATTTTTTGGTTTTAATAATTATCTTCTTGCCCAAAAAATTTTTTTTAACTTTCAAAATCCTATTTTTCAATTTTTCATGAAATTTTTATATTTTTCCAAAAAAAAAAAGGCTTTATGGAAAAATTTTCTTACTAACTTAAACCAATTTCACGAGAAAACAATCTCAGAATCCATGGGAAGGGAAAAGTGTCAAAAAGTTATTCTACAAAAGGAACACCCGATTTCAAAAATGGGCTGTGTCAGAAGTCCAAAACGGCTGGGTCCTTTTGGGTTAGTACACGCCAATTCTTACTTGCCCGAGGCAGCTGTTGCATTGCATTGGTTCGTAGTCTATGATCTACAAGAACGCCCCAAACTTTCAATAAGGGGATTCTCCAAATTTTTTCTCCCCCTAGGGCATTGATGCCCTTGATTATTTCTCCCCAAGCGAACCTTACTTTTCCACATTAAACCCCTTTTTCCAAGTGGATCCCAAACCTCAGGGTTTCCCTGCCTGCTTTAAGGGGATTTTCCATAATTGCCCTACCCTCATAGCTTGCTGTCCTGCAAAAATCGAAACCGTGCTATCGATCCCTTCCATAAACGTTTTTAAAAAAAAATTAAAAAGAGAGGATCAAAACTGAGCCCCGGGCACTCCACTCACAACCGGAGACCACAGATAGGAGTCATTTACCACCACCCCTGATACAACCCGCAGCCAGTTTTTAAACCAATTGCACACTGTTATCTTTACGCAATGGATTCAATTTTACCCAACAAACTTTATTGGGACAGTGTCAAAACCTTTGCAAAGTCTAAAAAACAAAATATCCACAGCTGCCCCCTATCCAGACTTCATTCACCTCCTCATAAAAAAAATCAGATTGGTCTGACAGCTTCTGTCCTTAGTAAATCCATGCTGGCAGTCACTAATAATATTGTGTTTGTCAACATACTCCTCTATTTAGTCCCTTATGAGCCCCTCAAACATTTTTCCCACAACAGATGTTAAACTTATTGGTCTATAATTACGTGGGCAAAAATTGGAACCTTTTTTGAAGATGGGAACTACATTTGCCTTGCGCCAGTCTCCTGGTACTATACCAGTCAACAGGGAATCTCTAAATATCATGTACAGGGGCACAGAGATAACCGAGCTGAGCTCTTTAGGAAATCTTGGGTGAATGCCATCAGGGCCTGAAGCCTTGTTCACATTCAGTTTATTTAACTTGGCTTTGACTTTTTTTTACACTGAGCCAATTAATTATAGCAAATGATGTATTAACAGTACTGCCAGCACCTACTTCTGCAATTGGCCCACCCCCATCATTTACTATTTCATTGATAGTATATACTGAGCTGAAGAACCTACATAGTTCCTCTGCCTTCTCTTGGTCACCAGTGACCAGCTCCCCATCACAGGTTTTTAAGGGTTCTACTTGCTCTGACTTTGGCTTTTTGGCTTTTATATGCTTAAAAAATTTCTTGGGGTTAGTCTTGCTGTCCTTGACCACTTGCCTTTCATTTTGAATTTTAGCTGCTTTTATCACTTTTTTGCAGATTTTATGAAGCTCTCTATAATTTTCAAAGGCTGATGCCGACCCTCTGTGTGCTAAGAAAATTTTTGCCCTCCGGAATCCATTTTGACGTTCATTTTAAAATTTATAGAATAGCTAGTTTTAAGCTGTATTTTTCCTGGGTTTTTTGATGTGATGAGAATCAGTCATATTGACACAGGGGTTGTTTAGGGTCGTTTTTTTGGGAACGCTGTAGCTGAAAAAATTTCACCGGAATGGTTAGAGAGAAATCGGGGACCCCAGGTGCCTGGTTCAGGGGTTGGGCACTAGGGTATGGGCTTTTTCCAGTCCGGTTACCTCTTAAGAATGGCCTTCGGGAGGGAGGCCTTTACTGGAAAAGTACTGATCTGTCAGTTGGGTTAAATTTGGGTTACGCAGGCTTTTTGTTTCAAGTAAGTATAAGCTGGGAAAATTTTTGTGCGAAGTTAGAAGTTGAAAACCTGTGGGGCTATAGAGGGAGCCTCAACCCACAGTTGGATCCAGGTAGATCTTCTATCTCGGGGCCCCCTTCTCCCGTTTTTGTATGATAGTGATGTGATAAGTGCCTTAAACCCCTTGGCTGTATTGGGGGCCCCCGTGCACGGTGGGATCTCAGGTTATTCTTTTCTTCGGGGTCCGTGTTCCCGCTGATCCCCAATAGAGTGTTAATAAGATGTGTGAAGTTTTGACCAAATTTTTTGTGTGATGTGAGTATTTGTAATCATATATGCGTGCTTTCCCTTTTGTAACCCAATTTATTTGCGTGCCCTTTCCTTTTAAATCTTATTTTGCAAAAAAATATATAAATTTTCACCTTCTTTTTGTAGTTTTATGTATCATTGAGTTACTAAAATAATAAAGTAAATAAAACTTGGAGGTTGTTCTTTAAAGTGTTCGGACCCCCAAAAAGTTGGAAAACCCCTTGACTTAAATTTTATTTAAAAGCCTTTTTTTTTTTGTTTTTTGCCCTCTTAAAGAAAGGGAGAAGCCATGTTTGGGTTTTAGTTTTTTTCGCCCATGCTTTTTACCCCATAGGTTATTTTTCAATAAATTTCCCAAAGTTTTTTAAAAACTCCCCCTTTGGGTTCTACATCCCGGCCCTTTATTAGGTACACCCATGTGTAACGGGTTGGGGCCCTTTTGCCTTCAGAACTGCCTCAATTTTTGTGGCATAGATTCCAAGGGTTGCAACGATGTCAATTGGGACCAAGGGGCCCCCAAAAGTGCCAAGGGAAAAAATTTCCCCCCCACATGCACCCCCAGCCTGAAACCGTTGATACCCAAAGGGGGATGGATCCCCGCTTTTTGTTGTTTAGCCAAAATTCTGACCCTACCCTCCGAATGTCGAGCGAAAAACGAGACTCATCGACCCGGCCGTTTTTTAAAATCTTCTACTGTCAAATTTCATGAGCTTGGGGAAATTGGAGCCTCAGTTTTGTTCTTAGCTGAAAAAGTGGCCCCGGTGTGGTCTTCTGCTGCTGTAGCCATTGCCCCCAAAGTTCGCCTATGTGCTTCAGGTTTCTCTTTGCTAACTTGGGGGTTTGGGGGTGGCTATTTTGGGCACTGTTGCCTTTTATCAGCTCGAACCAGTTCCCTTTCTCTTTGACCCTTTTGGGGGTCAAAAAAGGCATTTCCGCCCAAAGGGGGCTGCCCCTAACTGGGAGTTTTTTTTTTTTGGAACCCTTTTTTGTAAACCCCAGAGATGGGTGGGTGGTGGGAAAAATCCCAAGGAGTTTTGCAGTTTCTGAAATTTCTCAGACCAGCCCTTCTGGACCAAAACCCTGCCAAGTTTAAAGGCCTCAAATCAAACCTTCTTCCCCATAATGTTTTTCGGGAATTTTAACTGCGGAGATTTCTTGACCATGTCTACATGCCTAAAAAGGCATGGGGGTTGCCCCCTGTGATTGGCTTGGGTTAGAAATTAAGTGTTAACGAGCAGTTGGACAGGTGTTTTCCTAATAAAAATGGCCGGGGATGGGATATCACTTTTTTGCTAATAGTGCCCCAGTAAGGTTTCCCGTCCGGGGGCCCGGGCATGGGGGCTCAGCCCCCTTTAAGGGGGGGGCCCCCTCATTTTTCCCGGCACGCCGTTCAGCGGGGTATTGGAGGGTAGGCGGAGTTGGGGGCGATGTGGCCCACGGAGACCGGGGGGGATTTTGGGGGGCGGAGTCGGCGTGCGTGGGGGGAAACCGGCCATTTAAACCGGACCCTGCGGCGCGGGGAAACAGACGCGGGCAGCGTGACAAAAAAGCAAATGACCCGTACAACTGCGTTGGGCTGTCACTTTGCGGGAATCGTTTTTGAAGAGGGTTTTAAATGGGGGTAAAAAACCCAAAAGGCCTTTTTGGAAGGGCGTTGGTGGCTAAGGAGAAAAAAGGCGCCCGGGTGAGTTCTTTGTATTATACAAGATAAAAAAACAAGTAGATGGGGGTGTCAAATGATCGAGCTGTACAAAAAGTTACGGTTTCAGCTTGCACCCCCGGGGCCGGGGATCTCAAATTAGAGATAGAAGGG